>JAWNOA010000047.1:0-212500 GCA_035046345.1 Drosophila birchii | reverse complement strand
TTTTTTATTTATTTTATTTATTTTATTTTTATTTTATTTATTTTATTTATTTTATTTATTTTATTTATTTTATTTATTTTATTTAATTTTATTCCGTTATTTATTTAATTAATTCCTTCCGTTTATTTTATCCTTCGATATATTTAATTTGCGCAGGACCTCCTTTTTTTCACAGGATTCAACTTAATTTCACGGCGATTTAATTTTTCCAATTTTCCGATGTTTATTCAACGACGAGTATTCTCTGAGTGTGTTCATTCAAATAAAAGGGCCAGTATATAAATTGGCTCCCGCCCGTCGTAGGCCTCTGCCCCAGACGCGCTCTCTCTCCCTCCGCCGCTCTCGTTCTGCGGCTTCCGTTGGCCCTCCGGGATGCGGACCGTTCCGTCCCGCTCCCGGGCCGTTGTCCCGCAACAATGTTGCTGCTCCCGGCTAGCCAGTTGTTGCTAGCCGATATTGCCCTACCTAATTATAACCTAACCTATCCCTTATCCTATCTTAAACTAATATGTACAGCTTAAACCTACTATATATATGTATATACAAGTGACTTCGTCACAAAATATATATATATATAGACCACCCACTGTACCAAGAGTACTTACGCACTGTAACATTTGTTTATACAACTCAAGGTCTCGGTCATAAACCGAAGTGGCCGAAATATGAATCCCTCGTTGTGCATTGGCCCGCACGCAGAAAATATCATGTGTCGGCATAAATGCAACACGAGCGGACCCTTTGTATGTGCATATACCTCCGCGCTCCAGACTAAGTGAGCATAGCTATATACTTAAGAATTCATAGCCGTCTTTCCGCTCCGCTGTTGGCAGCTTGCCGCCAGAGAGTCTGCAGAAATGACAAAATTCTCTAGAAAAGTCGCTTTGCGACAATGGCGCCGTTTCCAGTTGTCTTTGATGGCGCCGGAGAGGCGGGGGAAATTACAAAATAGTAAAAAATTGACTTAGCAACAGTGGAGTTTTTATACCCTTGCAGGGTATTATAATTTCAGTCAGAAGTTTGCAACGCAGTGAAGAAGGCATCTCCGAACCTATAAAATATATATATTCTTGATCAGGATCAACAGCCGAGTCGATCTAGCCATGTCCGTCTGTCCGTCTGTTCGTTTCTACGCAAACTAGTCCCCCAGTTTTAAAGCTATCTGAATGAAACTTTGTAGTTAGTCTTCTATATACTCTCTCTCGTACATATGTCGGAACGAGCCGGATCGGACGACTATATCATATAGCTGCCATAGGAACAATCGGAAAATTTTTAGAAAAAAAATTCTAACTTTGTCAGTTTTTAAGATATTTTCATCAAAGATGAGATTTAGCCGTTTTATATTATTCCTGAATTTCGGGTTTAATTTCATGAAAATCGGCCAACTATATCCTATAGCTTCCATAGGAACAATCAGGAAAATAAAAGAAAAAACCATAGCTTTGTCAGTTTTCAAGATATTTTCACCAAACTTGATATTTAGCCATCTTATATTATTTCAGAATTTTGGTTTTAATTTCGTGAGAATCGGTCGACTATATCCTATAGCTTCCATAGGAACAATCAGGAAAATAAAAAAAACCCATAACTTAGCCGATTTTCAAACCATTTTCATCAAACTTGAGATTTGGCAACTAATAATTATTCCAGATTTTCGGTTTTTATTTTTTGTTAAAGTTCTGCAAGGGTATATAAACTTCGGTGAGCCGAAATTAGCTTCCTTTCTTGTTTATTTTTAATATTTGTTATAGTTATATTATCTCTATCTCCTACTTGTTCTACCTTATAGGGACCTGTATATTTAAAATCTAGCTTATGACCAGTTTCATTTTTTAATAAAACCTAGTCTCCTATTTTGAATTCAAAGTCTGAGCTATTTTTGCCGTACCTATCTTTTTGTTTTTGTTTGTTAACATCTAGCATTATTCTAGCTCGCTTATATGCCTGTTCTAATGTAAATTTAGATTCCTTAGCATAATTTTCTATGTTATATAGTGGTTCTATTCTATCTATGCTATTGAAATGTTTTGGCAAATTTGAAATTTTACCAAAAACTAACTCATATGGACAGCAATCATGTACCATAGAGGGGGTTGTATTAAAGCAGTATACGAAGTATTGTAGCCATATATCCCAATCTCTTTTATTAACTGAGATATATGAGCGTATGAACTCGTTAAGTGTTCTGTGGCTTCGTTCCACTGTTCCGACAGTCTGGTGATGGTGTGCAGTAGATGTTATGTTTTTGATATTCAAGTTTTTACATAAATCTTCAATTATAGAGTTTTTATATTCTGTTCCCATGTACGTAATGAACGACTTCATTGGACCGTACTTTAAAATAAAATCTTCGAATATAGCTTTTGCACTTTTATTTGGTATTGGTATAGCTACCAAATACTTTGTCAAATCGCATATTAACGTTACTGCGTATACATTTCCATTGTTCGATTTCGGTAGTGTATCCACAATTATCCACAATTACCCTGTCGAAAGCTCTTTCTGGAGTTTCTGTTATAGACCCCCCTGGTCTTTGTATGTAGTGTCTCTGGACCTTGGCCAAGGTTTTTGTAATGCCAGTGTGACCTTCTTGTATTGGATCGTCATGGAATGTAGACAGTAGCTTCTTTTTCTTTTTTCATATTGATTCCGGTCATCTTATTGCCCATTATTTTAAAATTATAAATTGAAACGAGTTCAAAGATATTTTCCCACGGTGCCACTTTGAGTTGGCTAATCTTGTTAATACCGGCCGCTCCACAAGCTTGCTTACTTGCATCAGTTATTATGCAGAATTCTTATTGAAATCTGGATATTGTAACAAGGTTGGGTTTATAAAAACCGTTTTAAGATGATCGAAGGCATTCTGGCACTCATATGTCCAACCGAATTTTACATCTTTTTTACATAACCTGGTTATGTGACGAGAAGAATCGGCAAAATTTTTTATAAAGCGCAGTAATTGCAAAATGCAATTAGCGCTGTCCGCATCATGTGGGAATGGATAGTTCTTTATGACGTCATATTTTTTGTCATCTGGCAAGATTCCTTTATCAGTGCATTTATGTCCCAAAAATGTGACTTCATGCATGAAAAATGAACATTTTTCAGGATGTAGCTTAAGGCTATGTTGCCTACATTTCTCGAAAACATCAGTTAAGTTCTTGAGCATATGTTTTTCGGAACATCCTACGACTATTAAGTCATCCATATAAAGAAATGCTTGTGACGGTTCTAATACGGAGAAAGCAATAGAATGAATTTGGAGCTATTTTCAAGCCAATTGGTAATCGCGTAAAGCGATACGAGCCATTGCTCATCATAAATGACGTTATATCCCTGGAACTTTTTTCAAGTTCAATTTGGTAAAAACCTGACATTAAGTCAAGGCATGAGAAGTATTTTGCTCTACCTAGTTGATCTAGAATGTCATCAATTTAAGGATGCGGAAATTTATCAGACAAGAGTTTTTTATTAATTTGACGAAAGTCGATTACTAATCACTATTTTTTCTTGTCAGAGTGAGAAAGAGACTTCTTCGGAACTAAAAAAAGTGGGCTATTATAAGCTGAGACTGATGGTTCGACTATGTTATCGTCTATCAATTTTTGCACTTGGGCTTGAATTTCTTGTACTTGGCTGTGAGGATTTCTGTAGTTCTTGATACATACGGGCTCGTCATTCTTTACTCTAAGTCTTTGTTTGTAAAAATTGTTTGTTGTTATCGATTCGGTTTCTAGTCCGAATATATCTGTATACTTGGTGATAAGATCTTTCAATTGGGTTTTGAACATAGGCGGAAAATTTGTAATTAGATTTTTCATAACGAAGTCATCTCTTTCTTCGTTAGTTTCTTTTATTATATCATAGTTATTATATCAAAGTTACAATTTTATTGTTATTTGTTGTATTTATAATACGGACATAAGTGTTTTTTTGATTGGATATCGTATTTGCGATATAAATTCCTTCCTCAATTTCTTGATTTAATGTCAGAATTTGGTTTTTTACTGAGTGGATTTGTATTTCACGGACAACTTCGGAACGAGCTGGGAGTACTGTGGCATTATTTTCACAAGTATGAAGTATTTGTAATTTAATTGGATAATTTAATTTATTGGGCGAAGAATCAGTGAGTCGCCATCTGAGTGAAATCTAGTTGGCAATTATATTGTTTTATGAAGTCTATGCCTAGTATGCCATCACTAGGTATTGGGAAATTTTGGTCAACTAAATAGAAGTCGTGCGGAATTATATATTTACCTGTAGTGAGTTCTATTAAGGCTAAGCTTTTTGAAGAAAATGTACCTTCGCCAATTCCCGATATTTGGGTATGAATTTTATCATTAACATGTTCAAATTTATCTATGTTCTCTTTTAGTATAGATATGTCTGCACCAGTATCAAACAACAGTGTATATGGTTTACCTGTTCTTTTTTTTTGTTTTTACGCGCGGGTCCCACGCCCACCTCCCGCCCAACCGACCGAGGGGCGCAGCCGTGTGACGTACGGCACGAAACGCGTGCTAGTAAGACGCGAGAGAAGAAAACAAGTAAGAAAGCTACAGTC
This sequence comes from Drosophila birchii, assembly GCA_035046345.1. NCBI lineage: Eukaryota > Metazoa > Arthropoda > Insecta > Diptera > Drosophilidae > Drosophila > Drosophila birchii. The sequence goes on along the minus strand of JAWNOA010000047.1, from coordinate 207,927 downwards.
GAGCTCACTCGACTGTGAGATACCCGCTACCCATAAAAAATAGTTAATACATTTTTGAACGGCTAACAATTATTACCATATATTAAAATTGGTTATCGAATTCTTATAAGATTCTTTTCCGATTCCAATCAAGAACTGGTAAGAATATTTAGTTGGTCTAGTGGGTCAACCAAATGAGGCATGCTGCAGCGGCCGTTTGTGGCCTTACAAAATTATTTCTTTAATAACTTCAACAATTTTTATCTGATCGCAATCAAATTTTCAGGAATCACACAGACTATAGTTCTTAATGTACATTCCAAAATTCGGAAGTGGGCGTGGTAAAAATTTGAAACAAACTTGATCTGCGTGCAAGCATAACAAATGCTGTCGAAAATTAGAATTAGAATTAGAATTAGAATTAGAATTAGAATTAGAATTAGAATTAGAATTAGAATTAGAATTAGAATTAGAATTAGAATTAGAATTAGAATTAGAATTAGAATTAGAACTAGAATTAGAATTAGAATTAGAATTAGAATTAGAATTAGAATTAGAATTAGAATTAGAATTAGAATTAGAATTAGAATTAGAATTAGAATTAGAATTAGAATTAGAATTAGAATTAGAATTAGAATTAGAATTAGAATTAGAATTAGAATTAGAATTAGAATTAGAATTAGAATTAGAATTAGAATTAGAATTAGAATTAGAATTAGAGCTCTATCTCTTATAGTCTCTGAGATCCAGTGTTTCATACGGACAGACTGACAGACAGACTGACAGACAGACTGACAGACAGACTGACAGACAGACTGACAGACAGACTGACAGACAGACTGACAGACAGACTGACAGACAGACTGACAGACAGACTGACAGACAGACTGACAGACAGACTGACAGACAGACTGACAGACAGACTGACAGACAGACTGACAGACAGACTGACAGACAGACTGACAGACAGACTGACAGACAGACTGACAGACAGACTGACAGACAGACTGACAGACAGACTGACAGACAGACTGACAGACAGACTGACAGACAGACTGACAGACAGACTGACAGACAGACTGACAGACAGACTGACAGACAGACTGACAGACAGACTGACAGACAGACTGACAGACAGACTGACAGACTGACAGACAGACTGACAGACAGACTGACAGACAGACTGACAGACAGACTGACAGACAGACTGACAGACAGACAGACTGACAGACAGACTGACAGACAGACTGACAGACAGACTGACAGACAGACAGACAGACTGACAGACAGACTGACAGACAGACTGACAGACAGACTGACAGACAGACTGACAGACAGACTGACAGACAGACAGACAGACTGACAGACAGACTGACAGACAGACTGACAGACAGACTGACAGACAGACTGACAGACAGACTGACAGACGACAGACTGACAGACAGACTGACAGACAGACTGACAGACAGACTGACAGACAGACTGACAGACAGACTGACAGACAGACGACAGACAGACAGACTGACAGACAGACTGACAGACAGACTGACAGACAGACTGACAGACAGACTGACAGACAGACTGACAGACAGACTGACAGACAGACTGACAGACAGACTGACAGACAGACTGACAGACAGACTGACAGACAGACTGACAGACAGACTGACAGACAGACTGACAGACAGACTGACAGACAGACTGACAGACAGACTGACAGACAGACTGACAGACAGACTGACAGACAGACTGACAGACAGACTGACAGACAGACTGACAGACAGACTGACAGACAGACTGACAGACAGACTGACAGACAGACTGACAGACTGACAGACAAATGACAGACTGACAGACAGACTGACAGACAGACTGACAGACAGACTGACAGACAGACTGACAGACAGACAGACTGACAGACAGACTGACAGACTGACAGACTGACAGACTGACAGACTGACAGACTGGCAGACTGACAGACTGACAGACTGACAGACTGACAGACAGACAGACTGACAGACAGACTGACAGACAGACTGACAGACAGACTGACAGACAGACTGACAGACAGACTGACAGACAGACTGACAGACTGACAGACTGACAGACTGACAGACTGACAGACTGACAGACTGACAGACTGACAGACTGACAGACTGACAGACTGACAGACTGACAGACTGACAGACTGACAGACTGACAGACTGACAGACTGACAGACAGACAGACTGACAGACAGACTGACAGACAGACTGACAGACAGACTGACAGACTGACAGACAGACTGACAGACAGACTGACAGACAGACAGACTGACAGACAGACTGACAGACAGACTGACAGACAGACTGACAGACAGACTGACAGACAGACTGACAGACAGACTGACAGACAGACTGACAGACAGACTGACAGACAGACTGACAGACAGACTGACAGACAGACTGACAGACAGACTGACAGACAGACTGACAGACAGACTGACAGACAGACTGACAGACAGACTGACAGACAGACTGACAGACAGACTGACAGACAGACTGACAGACAGACTGACAGACAGACTGACGACTGACAGACTGACAGACTGACAGACTGACAGACTGACAGACTGACAGACTGACAGACTGACAGACTGACAGACTGACAGACAGACTGACAGACTGACAGACGACAGACTGACAGACAGACAGACAGACAGACAGACAGACAGACAGACTGACAGACAGACTGACAGACAGACTGACAGACAGACTGACAGACAGACTGACAGACAGACTGACAGACAGACTGACAGACAGACTGACAGACAGACTGACAGACAGACTGACAGACAGACAGACAGACAGACAGACAGACATGACAGACTGACAGACAGACAGACAGACAGACTGACAGACAGACTGACAGACAGACTGACAGACAGACTGACAGACAGACTACAGACAGACGAAGACTGACAGACAAGACTGACAGACAGACTGACAGACAAGACTGACAGACAAGACTGACAGACAGACTGACAGACAGACTGACAGACAGACTGACAGACAGACAGACAGACAGACTGACAGACAGACAGACAGACAGACTGACAGACGATGACAGACAGACAGACAGACAGACTGACAGACAGACAGACTGACAGACAGACTGACAGACAGACTGACAGACAGAACTGACAGACAGACTGACAGACAGACTGACAGACAGACTGACAGACGAAGACAGACTGACAGACAGACAGACAGACAAGACTGACAGACAGACAGACTGACAGACAAGACAGACTGACAGACAGACAGACAGACAGACTGACAGACAATGACAGACAGACAGACTGACAGACAGACAGACAGACAGACTGACAGACAGACTGACAGACAGACTGACAGACAGACTGACAGACAGACTGACAGACAGACAGACTGACAGACTGACAGACAGACTGACAGACAGACTGACAGACAGACTGACAGACAGACTGACAGACAGACTGACAGACAGACTGACAGACAGACTGACAGACTGACAGACAGACTGACAGACAGACTGACAGACAGACTGACAGACAGACTGACAGACAGACTGACAGACAGACTGACAGACAGACTGACAGACAGACTGACAGACAGACTGACAGACAAGACTGACAGACGACAGACTGACAGACTGACAGACACAGACTGACAGACTGACAGACAAGACTGACAGACTGACAGACTGACAGACTGACAGACAGACAGACTGACAGAAGACTGACAGACTGACAGACTGACAGACTGACAGACTGACAGACTGACAGACTGACAGACTGACAGACTGACAGACTGACAGACTGACAGACTGACAGACTGACAGACTGACAGACTGACAGACTGACAGACTGACAGACTGACAGACTGACAGACTGACAGACTGACAGACTGACAGACTGACAGACTGACAGACTGACAGACGACAGACTGACAGACTGACAGACACAGACTGACAGACTGACAGACTGACAGACTGACAGACAGACAGACTGACAGACACAGACTGACAGACTGACAGACTGACAGACTGACAGACTGACAGACTGACAGACTGACAGACTGACAGACTGACAGACTGACAGACTGACAGACTGACAGACTGAGAGACTGACAGACTGACAGACTGACAGACTGACAGACTGACAGACTGACAGACTGACAGACTGACAGACTGACAGACTGACAGACTGACAGACTGACAGACTGACAGACTGACAGACTGACAGACTGACAGACTGACAGACTGACAGACTGACAGACTGACAGACTGACAGACTGACAGACTGACAGACTGACAGACTGAGAGACTGACAGACTGACAGACTGACAGACTGACAGACTGACAGACTGACAGACTGACAGACTGACAGACTGACAGACTGACAGAGTGACAGACTGACAGACTGACAGACAGACAGACAGACAGACTGACAGACAGACTGACAGACAGACATGACAGACAGACTGACAGACATGACAGACAGACAGACTGACAGACTGACAGACTGACAGACTGACAGACAGACTGACAGACAGACTGACAGACAGACTGACAGACAGACTGACAGACAGACTGACAGACAGACTGACAGACAGACTGACAGACAGACTGACAGACAAACAAGACAGACTGACAGACAGACTGACAGACAGACTGACAGACAGACAGACTGACAGACTGACAGACAGACTGACAGACTGACAGACAGACTGACAGACAGACAGACTGACAGACAGACTGACAGACAGACTGAAAGACAGACTGAAAGACAGACAGACTGACAGACAGACTGACAGACAGACTGACAGACAGACTGACAGACAGACTGACAGACAGACTGACAGACTGACAGACTGACAGACTGACAGACTGACAGACAGACTGACAGACAGACTGACAGACAGACTGACAGACAGACTGACAGACAGACTGACAGACAGACTGACAGACAGACTGACAGACGGACTGACAGACAGACTGACAGACAGACTGACAGACTGACAGACAGACTGACAGACAGACTGACAGACAGACTGACAGACAGACTGACAGACAGACTGACAGACAGACTGACAGACAGACTGACAGACAGACTGACAGACTGACAGACTGAGACAGACTGACAGACTGACAGACAGACTGACAGACAGACTGACAGACAGACTGACAGACAGACTGACAGACAGACTGACAGACAGACTGACAGACAGACTGACAGACAGACTGACAGACAGACTGACAGACAGACTGACAGACAGACTGACAGACTGACAGACTGACAGACTGACAGACTGACAGACAGACTGACAGACAGACTGACAGACAGACTGACAGACAGACTGACAGACAGACTGACAGACAGACTGACAGACAGACTGACAGACAGACTGACAGACAGACTGACAGACAGACTGACAGACAGACTGACAGACAGACTGACAGACAGACAGGCAGACAGGCAGACAGGCAGACAGGCAGACAGGCAGACAGGCAGACTGGCAGACTGGCAGACAGGCAGACAGACAGACAGACAGACAGACGGACATGACTAGATCGTCTCGGCTGTTGACGCTGATCAAGAATATATATACTTTATAGGGTCGGAAATGCCTCCTTCTACCTGTTACATACATTTCCTGCCGACACAAAGTTATAATACCCTTCTACCCTATGGGTAGCGGGTATAAAAAACAGAATAGAACGAGGAAAAATTAGGATACACTACGGGATAGTACTACAAACAATACAGTTTTTAGTTTTTGAAGGCTTTCAATGCCTTCAATGCTACTAAAAAGACGATTGTAATCAGTACATAAAACCCTAAAGGGCTCATGTACTTCAAACTCACGCCTACAGTGGTTAACTACTAGTGGTATAAAAGTTCTAGAAGAAAGACGGGGAACATGGAAATTGAGCTGGCCTAGAAGGTAGGGGCTCTCCACATCACCGTGTATAAGTTTATGTAAAAAGACGACGCCAAGCATCGTCCTACGGTTAGCTAAAGAAGGTAGATTAAGTAGGAGAAGTCTACTAGCGTAAGACGGTAATCTAAGGTTTGCATCCCAGGGTAGGCCACGAAGGGCAAAAAGCAAAAAGTTCTTTTGGACAGATTCAATGCGGCTACTGTGGACTCCAAATTGAGGACTCCAGACGCACGACCCATACTCCAATATAGGACGAACTAACGAAGTAAAGTGAGTCTTCGTTACATAAGGAGAATCGAATTCCTTTGCCCACCTTTTAATGAATCCCAACATGCCTCTGGCTTTGTTAACCATACAAGAAATATGTTCAGAGAACGAAAGTTTAGGATCCAGGCGGACACCCAGATCATCAACGATAGTAATTCTTTCCAAAGAGCAATCGTTAAGCATATAGGTGGCAAGCACCCCTGCTTGATTGACACGTGAAAATGTCATCAGTTTGCATTTTGAGCTGTTGAGATGTAAATCGTTAGCATGACACCATGCTTGGAAGTTATCAAGATCCGATTGTCGGTCTGATTGGCACGAACTGTCCCTATACTGCAAGCAAAGTTTAACGTCATCAGCATACATGAGTACTCTGGATTTGGTTAGAACCTGCGGCAAATCATTGATAAACAATGTGAAAAGCAGTGGTCCAAGGTGGCTACCCTGTGGGACGCCAGATGTGACCCTGAGGCTATTGGATAGAACGTTTCTGAACAGAACCTTTTGGGCCCTGTCACTTAGATAACTTGAAATCCACGTAAGAAGATCACTAGGAATCCCCATTGAATCAAGTTTCCTAACCACAAGAGGATGATTGACCGAGTCGAAAGCTTTACTAAAGTCCGTGTAAATAACATCGGTTTGAAAGTTTTGTTGGAAGCCCCTAATAACGAAAGAGGTAAATTCCAGCAATACCTAAGCACAGAGCCCGGTATACCATCGGAACCTGGCGAATAAACTGGCTTAACACGTTGAAGATCAAGAATAAGTGAGCTTTCGTTTAAAATAGGACTGAAGATTAAGGACGAATTGGGCATAGCTGGAGAAAATGTATTATCTGAAGATGTTTAGGGCGAATATGTCGTTTTAAAAAACTCAGCAAAGAGATGAGCAATTGCTTGATCAGAATTTACTGCAGTATTATTCAATTTAGAGACTTTGCTACGTAAGTCCCTAGTATTCTGATAGGAAAGTTGTAGGGAAGAGGTTATTTTTTTGGGACAGAAGGTACAGCGGTGGACACTGAGGCATGTGACTGCCTGGGTAGTTGTACACTCGCAGGCCGTGTTCTTTTCATTCGAGACTCGTACTCCTTGACTATAACGTGCTCTGATCAGAAGTCATCCGAGCAAATAGTGTCAAAGAGCTGGGAGACCCATTTATATTAAATGACAAAATGTTCCCGGCATACGAATATTTGAATTTTTCCACTTTGATATTTTGGGCTTTGGTTTTGCCCTGTAAAACATCTTCCGATGCGAGATCAGGGGCAAGCCTCAAAACGAATATTGTTTTCGATGGTGAACTGCTGTAAGGGTCTTACGTAAGGTAGTGTTACCAATCACGGCTAGTATTCCGGACATTGTTGGACCCTGGGTAGATTTTTTTACGGAGATTTGTGGAGCCAAAGATTTGGACTCCGCAGCGGACACAACGGAAATTACTGGCTGAGCGGCTGCCGTTACCTCAGCGTCTGATTAGGTTACCAACCAATTTCTTGTTTCTGATCTCAGAACCATTGGATTAGGAACGGGGACCAAGAGCTGTGGCGCAGGAGAGTGGCAGGAAATCGGTTGCTGTGGCTGTTGTCACACACGCAGCCGACCAGCAGCAGATTTTTTGCGTTTCGGCGACTGATTTAATAGTTTCATACTATTAAATTGAGCATCAAGCAACAGGTCATTTGGTTTGCGAAAAGTGGTCATAATCTCAATAAATCCACTCCAGCTCTGACGCATAAAGGATGTTATCTCCTTCTCAACCGATCGACAGGCCTCACAACAATAACGCAGGCTCTTTATGCTGGAAACTGCGTCGGCTATGCGACCCGTCATTTCGATGCACTTAGCGTGCACTACTGCATCGCAAAGCCAGCAATGAAGACTCGGCTGGTTTTTGACAAAACAATATTTTGAGCCATTTTCACAAACCCTAGAACCACGGCTTACTATCAGTTAAAAAAATACCAAGAGAGACAGAGCAAAAGGGTTAGAATATGAGCAACAGAAATCACAAGAGCGATGAGAGCTTTGAACCACTTAGATGCACATAAAAGCAAACGACACTCAAGCGGGTGAGAGAGAAAAAACGGGATAAGAACAAAGAGGAAAATAAGAGGACCGTCTTAGCACAAACTAAAAGGTGATTATTAATACAAATTAATTACTCAGAAAAGTGCATGCACTTATGGTAGGAAATCGGTATATAATTATTAATGTTTAGGTGATAAATTTAGAGGAAATCCCGGTGGTTTAAAGACAAATAAACACAAAAATTCGGAGCGCAAAACAAAACCATGACCGTCCGCTATGAAGAGAAAGATCGATCGATAAAAAATACAAGATGGTTCCAAATAATTTTAAAAAGCTAAAATTCCGTCGATTTGCTCTGAAAATAGCTATAATTCCCGTTAGCCGCTATTTTTTAATTAATCCCGCGTTTGCTTTTGAAAACCGCCAGATTTAGCGGACAAATAGCTAAATTGGCAACGCTGTATCACAGGCCGACAGAAATGGGCCCTTTTTTACGGAGAGTATCACCTGCAGATTGTGAAAGATTTCGGTCTGTATATTGCTAGTTCGAAACCCAAAAGTTCCCACTACTTACCAATCCCGTCCAAAATTGCCTTTTTGACACTTACGCTTATAACACAGAAACCGCTATGTTGTAGCCCTGAAACTTAAATAAAATGTGGTGACTCATATCAAACTGGTACATTAAATTTGGATGTACACCGGATGTGGAACGAAATGAAACGATACGGAACAAGAAATATATATAGAACATCCGTTCAACGAATGGGGGATTTTATGTCTTCTTGTGTTCAATTTATTATTTTTTTTTAGGTTAGAGGGCTTTGGTCGCGCGCAACTACCGCCAAGCATTGCTTCGCGCGAGCGGTAGGCCGTCTAATCCGCACGAGTCCTTCTCGTCCTCTCCAGGGTCCGCAGTGACTTTAGTACGCAGGCTGAATTTGGCTATCGCGTCCCAGTCCTCGTGGCTCAGAAGCATGGTCGGCACTAGGTTTTCGGCTGTGATGCGTGTGTCAACGATAGTTTTCAACTCCTCCCGCTCGTGGTGGAAACGCTAGCACTCGAACACGACGGGTTGAGCATCTCCCACTATCATGGAGCCGCATTCTGGGCAGTTGTTCTCCTCTTCGTGCCCGAAACGCTTGAGGTAGCTCCGGAAACACCCGCTAAGCGCTTGGGTCAGGTAGAAGTCTACCTCCCCATGCTTCCTCCCTGTGCTTTCGTCTTACCCATGTGTCATGTGTCTGACATCCCGTCTAGCCTCGCGCCTCGCTATTCGCGGGTTTCTTTCGCTTTTCGTGCCAGCCTCCTAGCGGCACCAGCCCCGCAATGACCAGAGCCGCTACCCTCAACGCACACAAGCGGTAAGTGCCCCTTGGAACAAAATGATGTGACTCAGATGAAATTCACACACAATATTTTCGAAGTTTCAGAGCTACAACAAAGCAAAAAAATGTGTCAAAAAGCAGTTCAGAAAACATTTAGAATCCATCTGAAATTTGAAAGGGGAAAGATCGGGCTTTCATTTAAGTCCAATTTCAACATTAGTATACCCGGCGTTTCTGTGTTATTAGCGTTTGAAAAGTGCCAAAATTGGGAATTTTTGGTACTTTGAACGGGATTTCCTGAAAATTGGTACGTGGATTTCGAACTAGCAATATTTTTTCTTTTTGGCCTGTTACATTCCAACCATGGTTTGTGACGTCTCTTTGTGCGCCTCCTGGTGGAAATAAGAATTTGTAAATAATTATTATGTCGGGATTGAGGGGACTTAGGATAAGCTAGGTGAAAGTCGGTCCTGAAGTCGTAGATATAAATAGCCAATAAGCTAAAACCGCGGAAATCTTACCTCAATATCGGAACCGGAACCGATAGTACCAAGCCGTGCCCGTATTTTTCTCCTCTTCCACCATCGACCGCCGCGATACTCAGCCGCGAGTTTTCCCCGAATGCGCCGAGTGGGTATATGGACAAAGACCATAGCCATTAGTTCGGCAGGCCCACGTGAGCCGCTCAAACACAGTGCAGGCCCGGCCACACAAGCCCAGCCGCGTACGGTCAGTGCATCACCACCGCGAATACGCGTCTGCGCAGCCCCACAACGCCAACCCAAGGCCTTCCTGGTTAGAGCAAGCAGTCAGTCCCCGCGCCCCTTCTGTTCGGCCACTCTTACGTGCCCGGCGAGAGTATCCGCTGCTCCCCTTCTCGAAGCTAGGGCAAATCTTGGTACGCGCCAGCCTTAGGCGCCGGGAAGCGAGCGCTTGCCAACTCCCTGCGGTGACCTCGCCGCCAGCAGAGCGGGATTGAATGCGTCTCGGCCAAGTCAATAGAATAGGGCTGACGCAACCGATGAATGATCTACCCCGGCCAGAGACCTTCGTTCCGGTACTTGAATTTCGCGCTTGCCATTTGGCTGAACAGGGGATCATCGCCGTATATTTCCTGAGTCGCTCACCGCATGAAGCAAGGTCAGACTTGTATATATATATATATATATATAGAACAAAGCATTGAGTGTGCTAAGTTTTTATATTATATAATATTGTTAATTGGATCATTTTTATTGCAGGCCTGAAATATTAATATTTTATGAATGTAATTGCGATTGTTTTCTTTTTAATTTCAGGCGGATCACCTATGCCTTTCTAAATTCAATCGATTTTATATAGGTATTTCAGAAACGGAAATCCGAAACGAAATACGAAATATGTCCGTTCCCAGCTCCTTTACTAATTCCCAGACGTATTTGGACGCCGTATCAAAATTTTTAAACACGTACTCGTGGATTTATCGCACATCCAATGCTAATTGTCTTCTGTCGATCGATTCCATGCCGCTTGACTTTAAAAGCTATTTTCTTAGCATTTCAAATAAGAACCTAAATGTATTTCCTCGTATACATGAAAATCTGGATGACTGTCCCCCTTCGCTTATAAGTTTCAGACAAGAGTTAGATATTTTAATACCGAAAAATGAGGAAGACTCCGTCTATAGCTCTAAAGTAGATCAAAAGGCTAGAAACCAAAATGGAATTTCGGCAAAGAAAATGCTGGAAATTAAACAACTATCCAAACACGTAAACGACCATTGTAAAGATAGCCATGTTTTGGTTGACATGGGAGCAGGTTTAGGATATCTCAGCCAAGCGCTGTATGAAATAAAACCCAATTGCCTTATACTAGGTTTGGAAGCCGATAAGTCGCGAGTAGATAAAGCTCGTCAACGCTGTGTAAGTTATTTGCCACCGGCGGCCATTAAGTCAGTTATATACCAACAACATTTTATTACCGCCGACTCAAGCTCATATATAAATGCACTGGTTTCAGAGCTTGTCATAAAAAACGGTAATTCGGACGAATTGAGAATATCTATTATTGGCTTGCATGCGTGTGGGGACTTAAGCATTAATGCCATGCTGTTATTTTTAAAAATGTCCAACGTTCAATGTCTTCACATTATGCCCTGCTGCTATCATAAGCTGGAGTTACGTGCGCATAACGGAGTTAGCGATCACATTACAAACTTTCCTTTGAGTTCCGCTTTGCGTAACTCAATTGAAACAATAAATCAAAATTTGTTCTTGAATAGACCATTTCTTAGACTGGCGTGTCAGCAAGCAAGCTCTCATTGGGATTGTGACCGCACTGTAGAATCTCATGCGGAACACGGATATCGAATGTATATGCGAGCATTGGCAGAGGCAGTTCTTCACACAGGTGAAATAGTAAAACTTAAAAAGAACATTTCTTCCACACCTAAATATCCAATAACAATGTTCGAGATAAGAAGTAGATTTCAATTGTTTTCAAAAGAATCTGGTATGTCAATGGAATGGAACTCGTCGCATGAAGCAAAATTTGTAGAATTAGGTATCAAGTACCCCGACACTCAGGGACCTCGCCTAGCTGAGGCTTTAACATGTTTGCAAACATCTATACAGGTAATTTCCTGAAATATATGATCTGCTTTAATATATAGAATTTTTTTTTCTCATTTAGAAACTTTGTGAAAACGTTGTGCTTCTTGACCGCTTATGTTATTTGGAAGAAATTGCGGCTAGCCAAAAGATACCTATTAAGGCCAAATATAATACATTACTGGATGAGAAGATATCTCCCCGATGTCGAGTTTTAGTTGCCGAGAAATGTGGCCCAAATTTATCTAGATTTTAAGTCTTATTTGCCTTTCAAACCCATATTGTAATAAAAAATTTCAAGCTATTAACCACTTATTATCACTTAGAACATTTAATAATGTCTTTATATAACGGCAAACCGTGTCCTAGGGAAATATATTATTGTTTAAGATTTATTCCAGCTTTATTATTCATGCAAAGAGTATTTATTAAATAAATCAAACGAATACACATCCCGATAAAGCATGCACCATAATAAACCATTACTTCACCACAAAAATGGCGCAAAGCGCAATCGAAGCCGCTTTGAAAAAGGCTAACATCCACAAAAACGGAAAGATTTTTTTTACATGTGCCAAGTCCATCGGGACCTAATCCGTGCCTTGTTGGAAAAGCTGAAGAGCTATAGGAGCTGCTCGGAACTGCTATCCGTGTTCGACGACAGTACGACTATTGCTATTCCGTCTATTCGAGATATGTTGCCCAGCTTCAGAATATAAAAGAAAGGGGCGTCTCCCAGTCTTCTCAGGCTCACACCCATGTCCACACGTGTCCACACATGTCGCGCTGAATGAGCTGCAATGCACCATTTAAAGTTGGCTGACAGCGCTAGATATGCCCTCTATCAAGGCTGAAGCTTGGGCCTTCTGGCCTTTATGGTTCCCTCAAAACTCTACCCTCCACCCTATTAGTTTATGTCCCCTCTTCCTGGAAATTGACTTAAATGGTCGCTTTGATTATATTATAAGAAAGCAACTGAACTCCCTGAACAGCAAAGGGACAACAGCCGGCATCACACCCTCATGCGCCGCGGCATTCCGTTCCAAGTCCGTCTTACAAAAGCGCAGGCGCTTCAGAGGATCAAGTAGACATACAAGTGTGATTCGCTTCCGGCTCAGGACCCATATGCCATCTGGGTTGTAGCTTTTAAGCGCGAGCCTTGATAGACTCGTGGTCCGAGGCAACCTTTATTACGGAACGGCTGTTCAATCTAGTAAAGCTTCCCTTCAAGAATATCCAAACTAAAGTAAGACCGTTTCTGCGCAATCTACAAAGTTGTGTCACTTCTACATTTAGTCACGAACACAATTTTTGTCTAGAAGAGGGGACTTTTGTGGCAAGTACGTCACGATGCTTTGCTTTTGCTCAGTTCTTGTGGAACGAACAGCTCCTGAAACGCGATCCCCCGCTTGCGGCCCGGTACGACTCGGTGATCCAGGAATACATACACTTGGGTCACATGGCCGAGGTTTTTCCGACGAGCAGTTCCGCCACCTATTACCTTCCACATCAAGCCGTCCTCAAGCCCGAAAGCACGACCATCATGCGGGTGGTTTTAAATGCTTCTAGTTCTTCCGCAAACGGGACCAGTCTAAGTGACATAATCCACGCGGGCCCAGTCTTACAATCCGACCAGACAATTCGAATCCTAAAGTGGCGATTCTTTCGGTTTTGTGTTCAACGCCGACATCGAGAAATCCCGGTGGTTTAAAGACAAATAAACACCAAAATTCGGAGCGCAAAACAAAACCATGACCGTCCGCTATGAAGAGAAAGATCGATCGATAAAAAATACAAGATGGTTCCAAATAATTTTAAAAAGCTAAAATTCCGTCGATTTGCTCTGAAAATAGCTATAATTCCCGTTAGCCGCTATTTTTTAATTAATCCCGCGTTTGCTTTTGAAAAACGCCAGATTTAGCGGACAAATAGCTAAGTTGGCAACGCTGTATCACAGGCCGACAGAAATGGGCCCTTTTTTACGGAGAGTATCACCTGCAGATTGTGAAAGATTTCGGTCTGTATATTGCTAGTTCGAAACCCAAAAGTTCCCACTACTTACCAATCCCGTCCAAAATTGCCTTTTTGACTCTTACGCTTATAACACAGAAACCGCTATGTTGTAGCCCTGAAACTTAAATAAAATGTGGTGACTCATATCAAACTGGTACATTAAATTTGGATGTACACCGGATGTGGAACGAAATGAAACGATACGGAACAAGAAATATATATAGAACATCCGTTCAACGAATGGGGGATTTTATGTCTTCTTGTGTTCAATTTATTATTTTTTTTTAGGTTAGAGGGCTTTGGTCGCGCGCAACTACCGTCAAGCATTGCTTCGCGCGAGCGGTAGGCCGTCTAATCCGCACGAGTCCTTCTCGTCCTCTCCAGGGTCCGCAGTGACTTTAGTACGCAGGCTGAATTTGGCTATCGCGTCCCAGTGCTCGTGGCTCAGAAGCATGGTCGGCACTAGGTTTTCGGCTGTGATGCGTGTGTCAACGATAGTTTTCAACTCCTCCCGCTCGTGGTGGAAACGGTAGCACTCGAACACGACGTGTTGAGCATCTCCCACTATCATGGAGCCGCATTCTGGGCAGTTGTTCTCCTCTTCGTGCCCGAAACGCTTGAGGTAGCTCCGGAAACACCCGCTAAGCGCTTGGGTCAGGTAGAAGTCTACCTCCCCGTGCTTCCTCCCTGTGCTTTCGTCTTACCCATGTGTCATGTGTCATGTGTCTGACATCCCGTCTAGCCTCGCGCCTCGCTATTCGCGGGTTTCTTTCGCTTTTCGTGCCAGCCTCCTAGCAGCACCAGCCCCGCAATGACCAGAGCCGCTACCCTCAACGCACACAAGCGGTAAGTGCCCCTTGGAACAAAATGATGTGACTCAGATGTAATTCACACACAATATTTTCGAAGTTTCAGAGCTACAACAAAGCAAAAAAATGTGTCAAAAAGCAGTTCAGAAAACATTTAGAATCCATCTGAAATTTGAAAGGGGAAAGATTGGGCTTTCATTTAAGTCCAATTTCAACATTAGTATACCCGGCGTTTCTGTGTTATTAGCGTTTGAAAAGTGCCAAAATTGGCAATTTTTGGTACTTTGAACGGGATTTCCTGAAAATTGGTACGTGGATTTCGAACTAGCAATATTTTTTCTTTTTGGCCTGTTACATTCCAACCATGGTTTGTGACGTCTCTTTGTGCGCCTTCTGGAGGAAATAAGAATTTGTAAATAATTATTATGTCGGGATTGAGGGGACTTAGGATAAGCTAGGTGAAAGTCGGTCCTGAAGTCGTAGATATAAATAGCCAATAAGCTAAAACCGCGGAAATCTTACCTCAATATCGGAACCGGAACCGATAGTACCAAGCCGTGCCCGTATTTTTCTCCTCTTCCACCATCGACCGCCGCGATACTCAGCCGCGAGTTTTCCCCGAATGCGCCGAGTGGGTATATGGACAAAGACCATAGCCATTAGTTCGGCAGGCCCACGTGAGCCGCTCAAACACAGTGCAGGCCCGGCCACACAAGCCCAGCCGCGTACGGTCAGTGCATCACCACCGCGTATACGCGTCTGCGCAGCCCCACAACGCCAACCCAAGGCCTTCCTGGTTAGAGCAAGCAGTCAGTCCCCGCGCCCCTTCTGTTCGGCCACTCTTACGTGCCCGGCGAGAGTATCCGCTGCTCCCCTTCTCGAAGCTAGGGCAAATCTTGGTACGCGCCAGCCTTAGGCGCCGGGAAGCGAGCGCTTGCCAACTCCCTGCGGTGACCTCGCCGCCAGCAGAGCGGGATTGAATGCGTCTCGGCCAAGTCAATAGAATAGGGCTGACGCAACCGATGAATGATCTACCCCGGCCAGAGACCTTCGTTCCGGTACTTGAATTTCGCGCTTGCCATTTGGCTGAACAGGGGATCATCGCCGTATATTTCCTGAGTCGCTCACCGCATGAAGCAAGGTCAGACTTGTATATATATATATATATATATAGAACAAAGCATTGAGTGTGCTAAGTTTTTATATTATATAATATTGTTAATTGGATCATTTTTATTGCAGGCCTGAAATATTAATATTTTATGAATGTAATTGCGATTGTTTTCTTTTTAATTTCAGGCGGATCACCTATGCCTTTCTAAATTCAATCGATTTTATATAGGTATTTCAGAAACGGAAATCCGAAACGAAATACGAAATATGTCCGTTCCCAGCATTAATGCCATGCTGTTATTTTTAAAAATGTCCAACGTTCAATGTCTTCACATTATGCCTTGCTGCTATCATAAGCTGGAGTTACGTGCGCATAACGGAGTTAGCGATCACATTACAAACTTTCCTTTGAGTTCCGCTTTGCGTAACTCAATTGAAACAATAAATCAAAATTTGTTCTTGAATAGACCATTTCTTAGCCTGGCGTGTCAGCAAGCAAGCTCTCATTGGGATTGTGACCGCACTGTAGAATCTCATGCGGAACACGGATATCGAATGTATATGCGAGCATTGGCAGAGGCAGTTCTTCACACAGGTGAAATAGTAAAACTTAAAAAGAACATTTCTTCCACACCTAAATATCCAATAACAATGTTCGAGATAAGAAGTAGATTTTAATTGTTTTCAAAAGAATCTGGTATGTCAATGGAATGGAACTCGTCGCATGAAGCAAAATTTGTAGAATTAGGTATCAAGTACCCCGACACTCAGGGACCTCGCCTAGCTGAGGCTTTAACATGTTTGCAAACATCTATACAGGTAATTTCCTGAAATATATGATCTGCTTTAATATATAGAATTTTTTTTTTCATTTAGAAACTTTGTGAAAACGTTGTGCTTCTTGACCGCTTATGTTATTTGGAAGAAATTGCGGCTAGCCAAAAGATACCTATTAAGGCCAAATATAATACATTACTGGATGAGAAGATATCTCCCCGATGTCGATTTTTAGTTGCCGAGAAATGTGGCCCAAATTTATCTAGATTTTAAGTCTTATTTGCCTTTCAAACCCATATTGCAATAAAAAATTTCAAGCTATTAACCACTTATTATCACTTAGAACATTTAATAATGTCTTTATATAACGGCAAACCGTGTCCTAGGGAAATATATTATTGTTTAAGATTTATTCCAGCTTTATTATTCATGCAAAGAGTATTTATTAAATAAATCAAACGAATACACATCCCGATAAAGCATGCACCATAATAAACCATTACTTCACCACAAAAATGGCGCAAAGCGCAATCGAAGCCGCTTTGAAAAAGGCTAACATCCACAAAAACGGAAAGATTTTTTTTTACATGTGCCAAGTCCATCGGGACCTAATCCGTGCCTTGTTGGAAAAGCTGAAGAGCTATGGGAGCTGCTCGGAACTGCTATCCGTGTTCGACGACAGTACGACTATTGCTATTCCGTCTATTCGAGATATGTTGCCCAGCTTCAGAATATAAAAGAAAGGGGCGTCTCCCAGTCTTCTCAGGCTCACAACCATGTCCACACATGTCGCGCTGAATGAGCTGCAAGGCACCATTTAAAGTTGGCTGACAGCGCTAGATATGCCCTCTATCAAGACTGAAGCTTGGGCCTTCTGGCCTTTATGGTTCCCTCAAAACTCTACCCTCCACCCTATTAGTTTATGTCCCCTCTTCCTGGAAATTGACTTAAATGGTCGCTTTGATTATATTATAAGAAAGCAACTGAACTCCCTGAACAGCAAAGGGACAACAGCCGGCATCACACCCTCATGCGCCGCGGCATTCCGTTCCAAGTCCGTCTTACAAAAGCGCAGGCGCTTCAGAGGATCAAGTAGACATACAAGTGTGATTCGCTTCCGGCTCAGGACCCATATGCCATCTGGGTTGTAGCTTTTAAGCGCGAGCCTTGATAGACTCGTGGTCCGAGGCAACCTTTATTACGGAACGGCTGTTCAATCTAGTAAAGCTTCCCTTCAAGAATATCCAAGCTAAAGTAAGACCGTTTCTGCGCAATCTACGAAGTTGTGTCACTTCTACATTTAGTCACGAACACAATTTTTGTCTAGAAGAGGGGACTTTTGTGGCAAGTACGTCACGATGCTTTGCTTTTGCTCAGTTCTTGTGGAACGAACAGCTCCTGAAACGCGATCCCCCGCTTGCGGCCCGGTACGACTCGGTGATCCAGGAATACATACACTTGGGTCACATGGCCGAGGTTTTTCCGACGAGCAGTTCCGCCACCTATTACCTTCCACATCAAGCCGTCCTCAAGCCCGAAAGCACGACCATCATGCGGGTGGTTTTAAATACTTCTAGTTCTTCCGCAAACGGGACCAGTCTAAGTGACATAAGGCACGCGGTCCCAGTCTTACAATCCGACCAGACAATTCGAATCCTAAAGTGGCGATTCTTTCGGTTTAGTGTTCAACGCCGACATCGAGAATTTGTATCGGGTATGTATTTGGGTAGACTCCAATCACACCCCTTTCCAAGGTATTCTGTTTCGTAATTCCGAGGGGAAAATACGGGACTATCCAAATTATCAGGTAGTTCATGTACGTCGATAACGTTCTCGGGGGGAAGACTCTGAACTTCGTAAATCGACGCAGGTAGCACGACCAAGACTATCGGCATGCACTGGCAATTGTTGCCAAATTGTTCGATCCAGCAGGCTGGCTTGCCCCTCTCTCAACTGACGCCCTCACTCAAAATTTTTGTCAGCGATTCGTGTTCCTCGAGGGGTCGCGATCCGAACGCACTTAAAAGTCAAACATCACGGGTTCTGATCTGATGCATTCAAAGTACTGAATTCCGAGGGTGAGGGATTTGGTTAAGTCCGTCATCTTTTCATGTAAGGTGTGTGTCATCCTCAAGAAGTTTCAAACGTAGCTTATGGGAGAGTTACCTAAAGAACTGACTTCCTTTGCACGTCCCTTCACGTATAATAACGCCGATCCGTTGGATTTCAAAAACTACACGGGTATGGCTTGGTGTTTGTGTGCTTCTCCACAAAGGCCATCCATTTAGAGTATACGCCAGACCTGCCGGCTGAAATATTTCTCGCCACGTTCGCCCGCTTCGTTTATCGGAGAGGATGCCCCAGTCAGGTTCAGTCGGACAACGGGTAGACTTTTCGGGGTTTTTCCGCGATTTTCTCCAGAGCCTAAATGGGGCGGTGACGGATGCCTATAGTCATCAGCAGCTCCTTTGGTATTTCATTCCGCCAGTCGCCCTCCACATGGGAGGCCTGTGGGAGTAAAAAATTCAAGACCCTGTTGCACCAGTAGTGATTCCAACGTTTTTCTCTATCATATTCCAATAGTCAGATTTAGTCAGAGCTCTAGCGCACTGGAAACCAGATGTACCCGAGGTATCCAGTCCTACCATTGCAGAGTCTCTAGTAGGATCCATCCTTTGCCAAAATTTCGCCGTTTTCTGCACCTGAGGGCCGAAAAGTGGCTGTGTGCGATTCTCGCAGACTCCGCGGCAGCTGCGTCAGGATACGTGCAGGGCGCGAAGCGCAGTTGCCAACTCACAGGACGCCTCAGCGGCTCCTCGGCCGTAGTCCGCTACAACCCGGCACCAATAACATTGGAATACCAAGATGAGGAACGTCCATACATTTGTTTTGCAATATGAAGCTGCTTTTTTGATGGCAGCGACAATCGCTCGCTATCCGCTCTCATAAAGTTGAGAGCGTAAAAAATCAATGCGCTTGCTTGTACGAGTAAACACAAGAACAACAATTACGATGCATAAGAATACGTGTGCAAATCGCATATCGTGTATGCGTACAATAGAGCTGCTGGCTCACTCACTGGCATTTGAACAAAATTTGAGAGAGCCTGGAACCAGTTCAAAGGCCAGCATAAAAAAATCGTGTGCAAAAAATATTCCATTGTCTTTGGTTTAATGGACCAACAATTAATGCTCTAATTGTGTTTGGTAACAATGAGCTATGACGCGGATGTGTACTCTCACTATGTGCATCACCTTCAATATTTCTTACTACAATACTTTTATTTTGCCTAAATTAACGCATGTTTTGGATATGAGACTTCATTCAATGACAAGCAATTGAGGTTGCTATAAAATGGGCAAGCATTTTTATAAATAATCAGTCATAGATCAAGTGTCAAGCACTTAAAGTATATAAGTAAAAGAATAATAAGCTTGAAACAAACAGAAAATGTAAACATAAAGTAAAATATATATATATAAGGCATAACTGTAAACAAAATAGAAAATATGAAGCATGAAGCATAAAAAAACACACAAATAAAGAAAGGAAAGGAAAGAAGAGATCATGAGCATTTAAATTTGAAACATTAACGCGCGCGCCTATGAATGAATAATAAGTTAGCTACACTAGTTAGGGCGAAAGGGAAAACGGGAAAGCCACACTGGACCGTCAAGAACCGCTATATAAAGCGGGTCCGATCCCTTGAAAAGCACTTAGTTCTAGCAGCAAAACGTGCAATATCACCTCCCATGGACCAGAACGGATCACCGGGTAAGCAGGAATAGGAATAATAGGTGCCCAGGCCAAGGTAACTTGTCAACTAATCCCTGTCGACTGATCAGACATCTAAAACTGTTCTCATTAGTTAGTATACCTTGAAGCCCTCTAAAACTGTACTCATTATTTACTAAACCTTAAAGGCATCTAACACTGTTCTCCTTTGTAGTAGACCTTAAGGGCCTCTAAACCGTTCTCATTATTTGCTCGCTTCGCTGCTAAAACTGATTTTATGTTCCTTCTGGTTCGCTGTATTGGGTTCTCTTGTGGCGTGTAGGGTGCTGTGAATTGTTGGCGTATTCCCCATTTTTCCATGGCCGTTTTTGTTTTCCGCCCTGTAAATTGCATGCCGTTGTCCGAGGTCACGACCCCTGGTGCTCCCATTCTTGCTATTACTCGCTCCCGAAATGTTTTGAGGAATGTGCCTGCAGTGGCTTGTCTTACAAGCTTTACACATTTCGAAAATTTGTTCACTATGACTATTAGCGCTGTGTTTCCGTGTTTCGTTTTAGGTAGGGGCCCTACGAAGTCGACGCACACAGTTTCCCAGGGGACTTCTGCTATCTTGCTTAACATCTGTCCATTGTTAGCCGGGCCAAAAATATACTTACTTACTTACTTTTTTTAGTGTTTTCGAAATCCCTAGATGGCCTGCTTCTGTTGTACTGTGGTTCTCGGTCAGATTCCACTGCTGTGGATCCCTTCTGTCTTCACGCACCTTGTAGAGTCTTCCATTTTCTATACGGTATTCCTTGTTGTCTGGTTGCTCTCGTACTTCTCGGATTTTCTGTTCAACCCAGCTCGTTGCCTCCATCGTCTTCAATTCTACCCTTGGTGTCCGTGATAGCGTGTCTACTACTGCATTTAGTTTTCCCTTTCGATATTGTACCTCGGCTGCCTACTTCCATTGGTATTTGCCAATATACCGATTTTAAGTCGAACGTGCTTATTAATTTCGCTTCTCTTAGCTGATCCAAAATAAAATTCACCACTGGATATGCGTCTTTCTCAGTCTTCTTGTTTAACAGCCGATAGTCCATGCACATCCTCAAATCTTTTTTTTTTCATTTTTACTAGTACCACTGTTGAGTTATATGGACTATGTGACCGTTTGATTAACCCCAGAGCTAGCAGCTCGTCTACCTGTTCGTGTATAACCGCATGTTGTTTTGGATTTCACGGTAATACCTATGTTTTATAGGTTTGTCATCCCTCAGATAGATTTTGTGCGTAGTGATGTTACTGACCCCCTTAATGTTTTCAAATACTTGCCTTTGTTCCTCCAGGAATATTTGTACTTCTTCCTCCGTCGGTTCCTTTTCCCTCGGCGGTCCTTCTCCTTTGGATTCTTCGTCTTCATTGTCGCTTGCTGTTGATATATCTAATTCTAGCTCGTCGCATCGTAGCATTCTTCCGAACCCCGTCAAGAAATCCATCTCTAGCAGTAGTTCCCCTGCTACCTGGGCGAGTATCATGAAGGTCATAATTACCTCCTTTATTCCGAATCTTATGTCTGCCGTTAATCTTCCAATGGTTTTTTGTCTTGTGCCATTGGCTAGGCTTATAGCCGACCGCGTTCCGTCCTAATTCCCTGAGGTCTCTGTATCGGCCTAAACTTACTACGTTCCGGGATGCTCCAGTGTCTATTACGTCTTACGTTGGACTTTTTCCTTTCCTTATTACTTCCGTGATTTGGAATCCATCACACTACAACTATCTTCCTGCTGCTGGCCTTGTTCCGCCGCCTGAGCCGCCAGTTTTACTTGCTTAGGCCTCCTGCGTTTCCCGGCCCCGGTCTACAACATTCTGTTGAGCGAATCCCGTTTCGCCCACAGACCCAACAAAATAATCTTGGTGGGTTTTCTCATGATAGCGCTGTGTGCCCTGTTCCGGCGCATCGTATGCAGACATCCGGTCGCAGTTGTTGTTGACTCGGCTGGTCCACCAGTGTCCGGCCTTCTGAAGAAGAAAATGGGTCAGTGTTTCGAATCCCGACCTGCGTGCAAAGTTTTATTTTGCTCCTGTTGTTCTTAAATTTTTGGTCGAGTTTTTCCTCCTCGGACAGTTTGGAGAATCGCATGGACCGCTGGAGTTATTCCGGGCCACAGGATAAGATTTAGGGAAAACCGGGTGGGCAATCGGCCGCTGGAACCATTCCAGGCCGTTTCGCCCAATCTCTGGGTAGGAAATCGGCCGCTGAAATCACTCCGGGCCGTTTATCTAGCCTTTGGGTGAAAACCTGGCCGCTGAAGCACTCCGGGCCGTCATTATTGCGCGTCCCTATTTGAAACAGGAAAATTCCGCAGTCTCTTCGTTATTAAAACCCACCCCTAAAATTCTCGCTAAAATACGGCACCTCGATGTTCTGGCGTTTCCAAAAATATACATATTTTTTTTAAAGGGACTGGGCCGCTGAGGTAAATCGTAGCCAGATACATCCTTACAATCTTCTCTAGGAATTCCAATGTGTTACTTGAGCCTTGATACCGAATCTTCCAGCCCCGATCTTTATCCGCAATTTCCGTTTCGACTCTCCTACCCATTCCTATCTCTGTTTCGGTCTCCATACCCGTCTTGTTTTCTCCCGGTCAGGTTACTGTTATTAGTGGTGTTGGACTTCTTGCTGGGCTCTAGACTCATTTATGCTTACTCTCCATTTCTCCAAGTCTTTTCCTTGTCTCTACGCTATGGTCGGTTCTCTTCGTAAATGCCGCCAGTATCCACGTTTGTTTCCTCCCAGTTCTAGCCCGAACTCGGCTGCGTTAGTTTTTCTTTTGTCGCTAGGTACACCCAGCTCGACATTCCTCTATCGGTGTCGGTCTTTTTCCACAACCCTTTCTTCTGTTATCGGGCGCCACGGGTACGACCAACAAATCTCTCTCTGACGACTTATGTAAACTCTTTTTCTAGCACGGGGTCGATTGGGTTTAAAACAGCAGCCGAGACGACGCACAGTGGCGCCTTTCTGACATTTTTTGTTCAAAAATCATAACTTTTGAACCAAATAAGATAATCGAATAATTTAAACGGCATTTGACAGTGAATTGATGTAAAATTTATATATCTAGTGGACAATGTGCCACGCCCACCCATTCGCCCATTTATAGGGCGTCAAAGTGAAAAAATAGAACTTTCTCATAGAAAACGATTAAAAAAAAAAAAATTATTTATTTTTTTGCTTTATTTTTATCGATTTGCTCAAATAAAAATATTTAAAAAAATGTAAAAAATAATGTACACAAAAAAATTTTTTTAATTTCGATTTTTTTTATTTTTTGACCATTTTCTAACATTTTGACTACCAATAAACCTATATTGAGGGAATTTCTAATAGCTGAAGCATTTCTGGACTATAAACGTTTGACTCCTCATCCTTTCGCGTCTTAATATTATTTAAAACAAAAAAATCACGATTTTAACACTGCAAATGCCATTGCGCGCTGCCGGCACCCCTGAAGCGTTTTCACCCATATTTCGTGTTTTTTGACCCTGAGTTGTTTCACTAAAATCGCTGCCAAAGGTGGAGTCACTGCTAGACGCAGACTATCTAAACGGATCCTGGTTAACGGAAGATACACGGAACTGACCTATATAGTGCTCCGTGGTGCCTCAAAAGTTCTAGACTACTTTAGGCAGAAAAAGTTGTTAAAAATGGACACCTGGCAGGTAACGATTTACCTGTACAAGCCAAACCCAAACTGCAACGTGGACGTTGCCACTCGCAGGTGGATGCTGTTCTGATCTCCCAGAATCAAGACGCGAGCAGCCAGGACGAGCGACGTCTGACGACCACCCTCCCCGACCACCCCACCGAAAGCAGATTGACTTATATACAACTGTTCCCTTTACGCTAAATAAACCGAACTGTATACTTACGGCATAAACCACGGTGTTCTTCCTGGGAAACGGGTCGGAATCTCTTTCAGCAATTAGGTCCGGACCAAATAAAATAGGTGAACGGACCCTGGCCATTCCTGCGCTATTTGGGAAGCGACAGACCCCCGCATATTAACTCTCCGACATGGCCACCCTAACCATCACACGTGCGTATCTCATATTACCAATGTAACTCCGACATGGTCATCCTGACAAATTCCACGACCCCGTGTGCTCAATTTTCCATTTAATTTTGTCAATACAACCCCATTTATTTTCAGGCCAGCGTAAAACCATACATTTTATCTGGTTACTTTTTACATTTAACTGCCTTTATTTCTACCTAAAAAACCTCGCATCAGTGCCATTCTCACAATAAACTCTATGTTTTAAGTAACTAATACCTAAATATGGGCACTCCGGCCGGCAAGACTGCCTGTCCCCGCAAATTATAAATATTTCTGTTGAGGGCCCTGGTCCGATGAGTATTTATTGGCCCGTGATTAGCATCTTTACAGGGCTTGTGCTACATGAGATGGCTGTTGTGGCCGATTTTAGCAGCTGTGGACTTTATGTCAACTTCTGCTGGTTGCTGTGGCCTATTTTATCTTAAGTTATAGAGATGGCTGCTGGGCCTTATGTTAGCCGCTGCGTTTTCAAGAGATGGCTGCTGTGCACCTAAAATGGGTGCGAAAGCTTTTTTATGTAACCGTCGCGGGTCAGCCACACCCAGCTGGGTACATGTCGATGTGGCTGTGGGGCCCTAACGCAAGAGATTTACAGAGTGCCCTTCGTGGGATTTTTGCCGTCACCTATTGTCTAATTCCCTAACAATGCCTATCCTAACTTATAACCTTTAACCTACCAACTTAGCAAGAGCGTGTCGGTGGGCTTCTCGTCGGCGATGGCCCGAGTCACTACTTTGAGGTTCAACCCATCACAGTAGCCTGGACTAATGGCTGGTGAGAATGTCGGTGTGATGGCGATGCGGACGAGAACGAGGGCGCCTAGTGCTGGCCTCCATTCTCGTCTTCGAAGGTTGCAGTGGCACGTTCTGCGTTGTCCCGCGCAATATATTGTGAAGTTTCCGGTTCAGTTCCTCACGCGGGATTAGTGCTGTTCCTCGACCTTGCGTGACTTCATCGTTTAAGTTGTTGGGCAAGCGTGTCTCCCGGCCTTGTACCAGAAAGGCGGGACTGAAATCGGTGGTATCAGTAGCTGATCCCATGGTTTTTGCAGTGCGGTTAGTTCTGTCGTGGGGTGTACGTAGCTGTCAATTGTAACTCCATACCTAATGCCTTGCAGAACAACTGAAAGCCCGATGTCACAGACCAGAGTTTTCGATTCCGAAACGTATTTTTGTCCTTTGGAAGTTTGAGTCTTATTATGTCTAATCAATCAAGGCACGCACAAGAAAATAAATAATTGTTCACATTACAATATTAAAGGCAAACAACTCGAATAAGAAAATACATAATACAGGTGCAAACAAATAAATAAATCGAATAAATAATATATGTGTAAATAAATAAATAAATATTGCAATATGTATGTTTCGATGAGGTGCCCATCGTGCCGCCTTGGCTCAACAGCCCTTTTTGCTCAAGTCCTCGGGTCTGCCGTCGGTGTTCTCGCTCTCGCGCTCCACTTTCCGCCACTCGGGCCCGCTCCTATACTTTTAAGCGCAGCTCATCGGTCGGGAGCGCGGCCCTTATGTTAAGTTCAAACAGTTCCATGTATGAAGCTGAATAAAGCTGACGCTATTGCGCCCATTGAATTTACCCACGACGCACAGTGGCGCCATTGGCGTATTTGGCGTTGCATAAATCAAAAATTCATAGTCGCAAAAACTCCGACATGGTCAGCCTGACAAATTCCACGACCCCGTGTGCTCAATTTTCCATTTAATTTTGTCAATACAACCCCATTTATTTTCAGGCCAGCATAAAACCATACATTTTATCTGGTTACTTTTTACATTTAACTGCCGTTATTTCTACCTAAAAAACCTCGCATCAGTGTCATTCCCCCAATAAACCCTATGTTTTAAGGAACTCATTTAACAGTTTTACAGACAGTTAAACCGTAATAATTTGCGGGGACATGCAGGAAGTTGGCCGGAACGTCCGGATTTGGGTTCAGAGAAGGGGTAAAAGCTGTGGGAAAGGACGTTTCGTCAAGGATTCTGTGCATCCCTCAACTGGCCGGTATCGACCCCGTTCTCCGGGTATCAACGCCGGACCAGCCGGTAGCCACGTATGTGTGTGCTCCGAGGGCACAGCCACTGTCACCCGGCAGTGTGCTCCTCGTCTCGGGAGGGCCGTTCGGGCGATGGTTCAACCAAGGTGGAATTCTGGTACCGACACGGCCTCGTTTGTGGATATCGCTCCTGAACCAGGGGGAGGTGCCAGGATCTCAATGACCGCGGCTTCCACGACCCGGACCAAGTTGTCGTTCGTGGTATTGAGAATGAGGCGAAGGATAGATGAAGATAAGCTGGCAGGAGAAGAGTTGACGACTGTTAGTGTGTTTATTCTTCTTTATTTGTCTGGTTTCTTAGTTTGCTATACATTTTCTTATGTCTATGTTTGTCTAGCTTAACTAAGCGTAATTTTCTCACTCTCGCACCTAGCCGTCGCGGTTCCCGCCTATCCATGGGTCCATGGGTCCCGTGTGTCCCCATGGCGGCTTCCCGACATGTCGTCCTACTTCCTCCTCCTTAAGGTCAGCCCTTGTTACCTTGGCAACTCCTTTCGCCGTGGCTGTCATCAAGATTTCTTTCGCTGTTGCACGTCTGTTCA
Organism: Drosophila birchii; assembly: GCA_035046345.1. NCBI lineage: Eukaryota > Metazoa > Arthropoda > Insecta > Diptera > Drosophilidae > Drosophila > Drosophila birchii. The sequence goes on along the minus strand of JAWNOA010000047.1, from coordinate 180,600 downwards.
CTGGTAATTCTCAAATCCGACTACTCAATCGGCGCGCAGAGGGGTCCTCGGCCTCCGTCTTCTGCTGCCGTCGCTGGCGTTGTCGCCTTCTGGCACTGGATCCCAAGAACTTTTCCGCTGCGAAGTTTCGGCGGCCCCACGTGCCATGTTCGGCACTGTTGTCTCTGCCGCTGTGGGCTTTGTGGTTTGTCTCTGTCGCTGTGTGGCGGCTCTATGTTAAGTTAGCCTAGTACCTTAATGACTGCTTACGTCTGACACGATGTATAGTAGTATTTAAGCTAGATTTAAGTTAAAAGTAACATGACGAGGTAAGGGCATAAATACATAGTAACATGGGAAACAAAACCAAACAAATAGTTGTACCTAAGTACGTGGGAGGGGGATTCAAACGACACGCAACAGCAGCGGAAAAACAACAACATCGATCCGCCTCGCCACGGAGCCGCCAGCATTGGTACCGCTCCGCCCGAATGTCGTCGCCCCTCTTGAGGCGATATACGACGACATTTCGGAAGCCGAGGTGATATCCATAAGCAGTGGAAAGACACCGAAGAAGATCTGGTGCTCAGGCTCAGTCCTTCCGACGAGGCCACACTCGCCCTCTGGCAGACTTTGGAGGGAGGGAACAGCGAGCCGGACCGGCTGAGTCAGAAGGCGCCACGCGCCCCCAGCAATCGAGCAGCGACGACACCTTTGCCGACCGGTCCGCCGTCAGCCTCAGGCGAAACGGGCCAGAAGAGCCAGCAGGCGCCACGCGCCCTCAACAGCGGAACGATGATGACACTCCCTCCGGCCGGTCCAATGCCAGCCACAGGCGACCCGGACCGGCATCACTAGGCCGAGGACGGCCCTCATCGACACCCCTGCCGGTCGGTCCGCAGTCATCCCCAGGCTCTCCGAGCCGAAGCGGACAGCAACCACTGCGACGCCGCGCACGGTCCTCGTCAACGCGAGCCGCCAGCGCCTGATGGCGACACTGGTATCCCCAGAGGGGCCCACCACCACCGCTGACTCCCGTGCCAGAGCCACAGCCAGGGCCGCCCTTTCGGAGCATCTGGCCAACTTATCCGCAAGCCACGCCACGCCGAGGGCCCTCACCGAGACCGAGGGCATCGTCTTCGGCCAGGCAACCGCCCGAGGACAGTCGCATGGCGTTGGCGTTTCAGACGCCTCACGAGCAGGCAGAGCGCCCTGGTTGGCAGAGGAGTTCACAAAGGAGGGGGACACGAAGACGACGATCTGGCCTTGATCGAACAGCTCGTTGCCGAGGAAGACGCCCGCCAGAAAGCGTCTGAATTGGTCGGCCCGGACACAGCGCATGACCCATTGGGGAGCTCGGCGAAGATTCCCGGTCCACAACGGTGTCGACGCTGGCTCCCAATGGCCGAGCCAACGCGAAGCTAATTATCGTCTCTGCCACCTTTCCACCCCTCCTAATACCTAAATCTGGGCATTCCGGCCGGCAAGCCTGCCTGTCCCCGCAAATTATAAATATTTCTGTTGAGGGCCCTGGTCCGATGAGTATTGTTGGCCCGTGATTAGCACCTTTACAGGGCTTGTGTTACATGAGATGGCTGTTGTGGCCGATTTTAGCAGCTGTGGACTTTATGTCAACTTGTGCTGGTTGCTGTGGCCTATTTTATCTTAAGTTATAGAGATGGCTGCTGGGCCTTATGTTAGCCGCTGCGTTTTCAAGAGATGGCTGCTGTGCACCTAAAATGGGTGCGAAAGCTTTTTTATGTAACCGTCGCGGGTCAGCCACACCCAGCTGGGTACATGTCGATGTGGCTGTGGGGCCCTAACGCAAGAGATTTACAGAGTGCCCTTCGTGGGATTTTTGCCGTCACCTTTTGCCTAATTCCCTAACAATGCCTATCCTAACTTATAACCTTTAACCTACCAACTTAGCAAGAGCGTGTCGGTGGGCTTCTCGTCGGCGATGGCTCGAGCCACTTCTTTGAGGTTCAACCCATCACAGTAGCCTGGACTAATGGCTGGTGAGAATGTCGGTGTGATGGCGATGCGGACGAGAACGAGGGCGCCTAGTGCTGGCCTCCATTCTCGTCTTCGAAGGTTGCAGTGGCACGTTCTGCGTTGTCCCGCGCAATATATTGTGAAGTTTCCGGTTCAGTTCCTCACGCGGGATTAGTGCTGTTCCTCGACCTTGCGTGACTTCATCGTATAAGTTGTTGGGCAAGCGTGTCTCCCGGCCTTGTACCAGAAAGGCGGGACTGAAATCGGTGGTATCAGTAGCTGATCCCATGGTTTTTGCAGTGCGGTTGGTTCTGTCGTGGGGTGTACGTAGCTGTCAATTGTAACTCCATACCTAATGCCTTGCAGAACAACTGAACGCCCGATGTCACAGACCAGAGTTTTCGATTCCGAAACGTATTTTTGTCCTTTGGAAGTTTGAGTCTTATTATGTCTTATCAATCAAGGCACGCACAAGAAAATAAATAATTGTTCACATTACAATATTAAAGGCAAACAACTCGAATAAGAAAATACATAATACAGGTGCAAACAAATAAATAAATCGAATAAATAATATATGTGTAAATAAATAAATAAATATTGCAATATGTATGTTTCGATGAGGTGCCCATCGTGCCGCCTTGGCTCAACAGCCCTTTTTGCTCAAGTCCTCGGGTCTGCCGTCGGTGTTCTCGCTCTCGCGCTCCACTTTCCGCCACTCGGGCCCGCTCCTATACTTTTAAGCGCAGCTCATCGGTCGGGAGCGCGGCCCTTATGTTAAGTTCAAACAGTTCCATGTATGAAGCTGAATAAAGCTGACGCTATTGCGCCCATTGAATTTACCCACGACGCACAGTGGCGCCATTGGCGTATTTGGCGTTGCATAAATCAAAAATTCATAGTCGCAAAAACGACGATTCCAAATCCGTTAAGAAAACAAAAGTGAGCATTCAAAGTTGAAAAATATTTCCGTTTTTGCGACACAAAAAAAAGAGAATTTGGTTGACTTTCATGTAATATTACAAAAAAACTAGACAGCCAATCGGACTGATTTTGGTTTTAAATTATAGATACAGTCATAAACTGCCAAAAAAACCGGCAGTTTGGGTTTGGCTTGTACAGGTAAATCGTTACCTGCCAGGTGTCCATTTTAACAACTTTTTCTGCCTAAAGTAGTCTAGAACTTTTGAGGCACCACGGAGCACTCAACTACACTACTAGGTCAGTTCCCTGTATCTTTCCTGAACCAGGATCCGTTTAGATAGTCTGCGTCTAGCTGCGACTCCACCTTTGGCAGCGATTTTAGTGAAACAACTCAGGGTCAAAAAACACGAAATATGGGTGAAAAATGCTTCAGGGGTACCGGCAGCGCGCAAGGGCATTTGCAGTGTTAAAATCGTGATTTTTTTGTTTTAAATAATATTACGACGCGAAAGGATGATGAATCAAATGTTTATAGTCCAGAAATGCTTCAGCTATTAGAAATTCCCTTAATATAGGTTTATTGTTAGTCAAAATGTTTAAAAAAAACATAAAAAAATCGAATTAAAAAAAAAACGTAAAATATTTTTTACATTTTTGAAAATATTTTTTTTAAAGCAAATCAATAAAAATAAAGCTAAAAAATTAAAATTTTTTTTTTTTAAATCGTTTTCTATGAAAAAATTCGATTTTTTTACTTTGACGCCCTATAAATGGGCGAATGGGTGGGCGTGGCACATTGTCCACTAGATATATAAATTTTACATCAATTCATTGTCAAATGCCGTTTAAATTATTCGATTATCTTATTTGGTTCAAAAGTTATGATTTTTGCAACGAAAAATTTTCCTGTGCTACCAACAACAACTCCTGGATATCTTTTGCGGCAGAACCGCCCAACTTCACATTTTGGTCTATCAGAGCCGGATATTTCCGCCCTTCAGCCAGCAGTTCTCGACGTTTTTTGGTCTGCCAAAAGATGAGTACGACATTTTTCCGTCTCCGTCTCTCTGCCGGTTTTCAGCAGTGATCCGGACATTAAATTTCGTTCACTCTGCTGCAAACTATTTAACTACTACAAATTATTTAAATCCGAAAAGAATTCATTAAAGATTAATTAGTATTAATTTTTTCATTAGTTTTTCATCCAATAAAAGCCAAGGCTCCGCAATAATTAATTTCGAAAATAATTAAGTAGCCAATTTATTTAATTCTCCAAATGAACAATTAATTTTTTAATTGCGGAGCAAGATCGAGGCACCAATTCCGCAAGTCAGTCGACCAGCGCTGACCGGCGAACTTGATTCTGAGAATGCGTAGGGGAGACGATAAGAACCCGCGTCCTATCCCATCCATCCGTCTGGACAGATGTCAATCCGTATCTCCGCGGACGCCTCTCTTAAAGCCGAAGGCAACCAGTGCCATTCCGAGGGCAAAGAGCGACGAGTCCGTCGATACGATCCCTGGTCCTTGCCAAAGGCATACAAAGTGCGGTCGAAGTGGTGCTGAAGAAATTCATAGCCACAACAGATCGGATTAGCCAGTTCGAGGCCAATATAAATACTCCGGGCGCCCCGGACACGGAGAGATTCTCTCCTTATATGTGTCAAGTCCATCGGGACCAAATCCGGGCCTTGTGGGAGAAGGTGGAGAAGAGCTATGAGAGCTGCTCTGACTTGCTATCCATGGCCGACGACACGGCCACCTCGATAGTGCCGGAATCAAAGTACAGCTACTGCTACTCCGTTTTTTTCGAAGTATGTTGCTCAGTGTCAGGAGAGAATTGAAAGAGGCGCCTCCCAATCTACTCAGGCTTCCATTAATGTCCACACGTCCCAGTCTACAGTGGCCACCTTCCCGAGACTTGTTCATTGCGATTTACATACAAAACTCACGGGTCACCCCGGTAGAGAAGTTATTCCACTTACTATCCAAAACGAGAGGTGATGCACACGCCATTGTGTCCAAGGCGACGCTCACCCACAAGGGGTTCGTGGACAGCCCTAGAGATATTGTCCATCCAGGTTGAAGCTTGGGACTGTATTCAGGTCTTTATGGTTTCCTCAACGCTTCCACAAAATCCCACTTTCGATGTGGGAGGCCGAAATTCCAACCTGGAAAGAATTAGACAATTTCCTGACAGAGCGCCATCGTACTCTGGAGGCCATCGACGCCGTCAGGCCTATTGGCTCCAGGCAATTTTCGCCGTCAGCCCCTGCCAGCGCCCTAGTTCGCAGGCTTAATTCTTACGAGACGCTAGTGGCTCAAGGCCCAAAGGGGTGCGACCTTTGTGCGAGGAAGAACTACCCCATTCGCTTATGTCCTCGGTCGGTCCGACTATATCAAAAGGAAGCAGTTTTGCCCGAGGGCACTAGCAACGGGAGTGTACGAGCGACAATACATGCTTCACATGCCACAACCGGCACCACACTCTCTTGCACCGCGGCAATCCCTTCGCGACCGCTCCAAGTCCGCCTACGCCAGCAAGGGCGGCCCACACCGACTCCCAGGAGCACGGATGGCTCAGAGGACCATTCGGATGTGCAGGTGTTGCTTTCGGCTCAGGAGCCGTCCTTATGGGCAGGGCCCTTATCAATGTATGCCATTTGGGTTGCAGTTTTAAAGTGTGGCCACTGATACCCTCAGGATCCGAAGCGACGTTCATTACGGAACGGTTGTTCAACCTCGTCACGCTTCCCTTCAAGACTCTTCCTGCCCAAGTTTCAATGGCCTCAATCAGACCATTTCCGCACAGTCGACTATGTTGTGCCAGTTCTTCAATCGATCGCCTTCTAGACCCGGGTTAGCTGGGAAAGTGCCTTCGTATCCAATTCCACGAGATCTTCTCAAGGGGCTGCCCGACATCCCCCTGGGGGATCCCAAGTTCTTTGAGAGCTCCCAGGTCGATTTGGGTCGAGGGGGCCCTGGGTTCGGCAGGTTACCCACTTAGGAAATGGACGGCCAATAGCAAGGCGAGGATCTAGGGGATGGGATGACGCCCTTCATAAAAAATTATTCCGTGCTCTATCAGATTCGAATTCCTCGATGGGTCGCGTTCCGACCGTACTTAAAGATCGAGCACCATGGTTTCTGCGACGCTTCTCAGAAAGCGTACGGCGCCGCCATTTACGTCCGTGTCGAGGTTGGGTCCACGGTAATGGTGGACTTGCTAACAGCAAAGACGTGACTGGCCCCAGTCTAAACAGTGTCGCGCCTAGATACCTTCTTGTTATCCGAAATGGCCACCGCCATCATTCCAAAAATGCCAGGGGCCTCGGCCGAGCTGGGTTCGCATTTTTTTTTTTTTTTTTTAATTTGAAAGTTGGAATCGATTGTCCGTCGTTTGCCTATGTTTGACCACCTTTTAGTTTTTTTTCCACTTCCGGTTTGGAAAATATATCATAAATATCAAGTGATGTAACTTTACATAATTTTGTTGAAAAAAAATAAAAAGTTTCAAAATTTTTTTTTGGAAGTCGCAATAACTTCGTTTGCCCACGTTTGCCCACCTTTTAGAATTTAAAAAAATGTACACTTAAACAAATATGGAGCCTTAAAGATTTGCTCCTGTTTACCATAGAAAATTAACTTTTTTCAATTTTTTTTTCTTGAATTCGTAACTAAATTGAAGTAAAACAAGTAAGAAAGCTACAGTCGAGTGGGCTCGACTGTGAGATACCCGCTACCCATAATAAATAGTTAATACATTTTTGAACGGCTAATAATTATTACCATATATTAAAATTGGTTCTCGAATTCTTATAAGATTCTTTTCCGATTCCAATCAAGAACTGGTAAGAATATTTAGTTGGTCAAGTTGGTCAACCAAATGAGGCATGCTGGAGCGGCCGTTTGTGGCCATACAAAATTATTTCTTTAATAACTTTGTGACGCGTGCCGCGCACAAAATAATTTAAATTTGAATTAAATGCGCGCGCGCGCCGATAAAGAGCCATACTAGCGGCTACGGGCACACAAGAAAAGAAGAGGAAGCTGCCGATCGCGGCGGGCACACTGGAAGCCGCGGCCCGCTATATAAGGAGCGCGGCTAGCCTAAGGAAATCACTTAGCGGCCGACAGCGATCGGGAGCGGTAAGCCTCTTGCAGCACACTCCTTGTAGTCAGCAGCCAAAGTCACTTTTTGGAGGCGACCCGAATCCGAGGATTTGGGTTACCTATAAATTGTCGAAAGACTTGCGAGTCGCGACAACGAATTCGGCCCGCCGGATTCTTTTCCCCCTGAAGACTTACGAGTCCGCCGCCTTCCTCTCTCTGAAGACTTACGAGTCCGCCCGCTCTCTCTCTCTCCCGCAAACCGAAGAGTTACGGGTCCGCCGCGCATTCTCTCTGTGAAGACTTACGAGTCCGCCCCCTCTCTCTCTCGCAAACCGAAGACTTACGAGTCCGCCGCGCATTCTCTCTGTGAAGACTTACGAGTCCGCCTCTCTCTCTCTCGCAAACCGAAGACTTCCGAGTCCGCCGCGCATTCTCTCCTGCGACTGAAGACTTCCGAGTCCGCCGCACCTACTCTCTGAAGATTTCCGAATCCGCTCTCTGGGAAGACTTCCGAGTCCCCACCGCTTCTCTGTTTTTCTCTCCACAGGCTCCCGGGCACATCCCCATCCGAGCTGACCTGTCGGGCGTGCCGAAGCGCCGACGTATTCCGGGCCGAACTGACCGGCGGTCGCAGCCCGGAGCATCGAAGACACGCTGCATCAGAACCACGAGCCAGATAATAAACTCTGTACTTTAAGCGTTGAATAAACAGAAACCTACTTAAGTCACCGAATTCTCTCCACCTGTTCTTACTGGGAATCGGGGGAATATCTCTTACAGCTACCACTTGGACTACTAGGCGGACTCTGGCCGTCCCTGAGCTATCTGGCAAATTGGGCGGCAGTCACATTGGCACCCGAGCAGGAAGAGTGGTAGTAAGAGAAACCCGAGACCAGGAGAACATGTCCAGGATGGAGGAACCGAGAAAAAAGGTGGAAGTAGAGATTATCGACCGAGTGCGAGGATGGGGGATAAGGTACCAGGGAACATCAAACCCACTAGAGTTCTTGGAGAAGATAGAACAGTGGGCCAGAGGGTACGGAATGGCAATGGACCAGTTAATCCAAACCATGCCATTCATTCTGGAAGGTTTCGCAGCGGATTGGTGGAACACCACGCCAACGGAGATCAGGACCTGGAATCAGCTAAGGGAGGAGTTACTGGAGTACTTCCTTCCACGGAGGTACGAGGAACAGTTGGAACAACAGATCGCCCAGATGAGACAACGGGAAAACGAGCCAGTAAGAGAATACGCAACCGAATTACGGAAGCTGATGCGATTCACGAAGCTATCCGAAGGCGAAAAATTGGACAGGGTGTACAAAAATTGCAGGAGCAAAATAAAGTTGTACACGCGGAGGAACGGGTTTAGCACATTAACGGAGTTCCTGAAATTAGCCGAGGAAGTGGAGGAGATCGAAGCAACGGAGGGCGCAATACGACCAATGCAGCAACATATAGAGCAAGAGGGGTGCTTTAGATGCGGTGGCACAGGGCACGCAGCACGCAATCGTGGCGACCCACCAAGGCCTGAGCAACTAAAACTGGCAGCTCAGGCCACGCATCAAAGGCCAGACCCGAGGGACGACTTGACATGCGACGGATTCCAAATCGTGGCAAGGATCGGAGTCGGGGAGAGAACAGTGAAGGGAGTCATAGATACCGGAGCATCACGGAGCGCGATCAGCAGGAACTCGTACCAGGAGCTCCGAGAACACGGGAGATGGAGCGGAGTTCGGGCGGAAATAACGCTGGCAAACGGGATGAAGCAGCATGCGATAGGAGAATTTCACGCCGAGATCAGATTCGGAGGAGCACGGGTCGAAACAGTGTTTATGATCATGACAGAAGTGGCGGGAGGCATTTTGTTGGGAATGGATTTCTTGGCAAAGGTGCGGAGCACTCTACGTTGCGGGAATCTGGAGCTGGAGATAAAGGAGGCAGGGAGCAGCAACGACGAAGCAAGGGAAGTAGAGGACACACAGGACCCGGAAAATACGCTGGATGAGAGGATAAAGGACTTCCTGCAGGAGCAGAGGCAAGTATTCGAGAGGATGCAGGGGGTCAGTAACGCAGCAACGCACAAGATATACCTGACGGACGATAAGCCGATCAAACAGAGGTAGTACCCAAGAAACCCGAAGCAGCAGGCAATTATCGACGAGCAGGTGAACGAGTTATTGTCCCTGGACCTGATAGAGAGGTCAAGAAGTCCCTATAGTGCACCTGTAGTACTGGTCAGGAAAAAGAACAACGAGTGGCGGATGTGCATAGACTATCGGTTACTGAATGAAAAGACCGAGAAGGACGCATATCCAGTACCACGGATGAACTTTATCCTGGATCAGCTACGGGAGGCGAAGTACATAAGCACTATAGACCTAAAGGCGGGATATTGGCAAATTCCAATGGACCAGGGAAGTAGGCAATATACGGCATTTACGGTACCGGGGAGAGGATTGTTCCAATTGAAGGTGATGCCGTTCGGACTGACGACAGCACCGGCAACATTCCAAAGGGCATTGGACACAATCATCGGGCCGGAGATGGAGCCGTACGCGTTTGCATACTTGGACGACATCATTGTGATAGGAAGGACCAAGGAGGAGCACTTGCAGAGGTTACGGGAAGTGTTTCAACGGTTGCAAGGGGCGAACTTGCGGATAAATCCGGATAAATGCCACTTTTTCCAAGAGGAGCTGAAGTACTTGGGGCATGTGGTGAGCAACCAGGGCATCCACACAGACCCGGAGAAGGTAGCGGCGATTCAGGAGTTGCCAGCACCTAAATCCACAAAGGAGGTGCACAGTTTCTTGGGGATGGCGTCGTGGTATAGGAGGTTTGTGCCGAACTTCACCGAGCGAGCCGGGCCGTTGCAGGATCCGGGCCGTTGCAGGATCCGGAAGGGACAGAGATTTGAATGGACGGAGAAGCACCAACGAGCGTTCGATGGCCTAAAGCAGGGCTTAACACAGGCACCAGTTTTGGCGTGTCCAGACTTCTCAAGGCGATTCAAGCTACAAACGGATGCGAGCGATTTCGGGTTAAGAGCGGTCCTAACGCAGGAAGCGGAGGACGGGGAACATGTGATCTCGTTCGCAAGCCGGAGGTTGAATACGACAGAGCAGAAGTACAGCGCGACGGAGAAGGAATGCCTGGCCATTTATTGGGGCATCGACAAATTCAAGATGTACTTGGAGGGATATCAATTCACGGTGGTAACGGATCACATGGCGCTGAGATGGCTGAACTCGATCAAGAGCCCGGCAGGGAGAGTCGCTAGGTGGGCGCTAGGTCTACAACCGTACCAGTTCGATGTGCAGTACAGGAAGGGGAAACTTAACGTGGTAGCGGACGCCCTATCGAGACTACCGCAGGTGGAAGTCAAGGGATTGCGACACCAGGACGACTGGATAAGGCAGAAGGTGGAGGAGCTACAAGGAGGAACACATAGTGAGGAGTACCAGATGTCGGAAGGACGCTTGTACAAGCGGGGTGAACGGGAGAGAGACCAGCAGCGATGGAAGCTGTGCGCAACCGCAAGCGAAATACCGCAGATCATGAGGGAGAACCATAGCGCAGCGGAAGCAGGGCACCTTGGAATATTCAAGACAATTAAAAGAGTACAAGCGAGGTACTTTTGGCCCGGATTAACCAGGGACACGAAGAAGTTCGTGCGGGCATGCGACAGTTGCCAGATGTACAAGGTTTCACAGCAGAAGGCAGCCGGAAAGATGCTAACGCAGGTAGCGGAGACACCATGGGAGACGGTATGCGTCGACTTCGTGGGGCCATTACCACGGACAACTCATGGGAACTCGGTACTGCTGGTGATGATCGACAAGTACTAGAGGTGGGTGGAGCTAGCGGCGATCCGGCAAGCAACGGCGGAAACATTTTTGCGGGTATTTCGGGAGCGGATATTGGCAAGGTTCGGAGCACCGAAAATTCTGGTATCAGACAACGGGGTCCAGTTCACGGGAAGGAAGACGAAACAGGCGATGGAGCGATGGGGCATAAAACATCAGTTCACGGCACCCTATACGCCGCAGGAAAACCCGACGGAACGAGCGAACCGAACAATAAAAACAATGATTGCCCAGATAACAGGAGAGAACCAAACAAAATGGGACGATCAACTGCCAGAATTAATGTTGGCGTTCAATAGCAGCATCTCGGAGACAACGAAGTATAGTCCCGCACATTTAATATTGGGGAGAGAACTAAGGCTGCCAGGGACAGTGTTCGACAAGGCCACCGAAGGGTCGGGAATCCAGGAGGAAACGGTCGAAGACAGGTGGAAACGCATGGAGGAGCAAAGGAGGGGAGCTATAGGAAACATGATTGGCGCGGCGGAACAGCAAAAGGCACGCTATGATCTGAGGAAGAGAGAATGGAGACCAAAGGTTGGCGACTGGGTACTGTGTAAGACACACCACCTGTCAAACGCAGTACAGAAATTCAACGCAAAGCTAGCACCAAGGTACGCCGGCCCATGGAAGGTGGTGGAATTCGTCTCACCCGTGATATTGACGTTGAAAAACAAACAAACACGGAAGATAAGGCGGGCACATATTGGAGACACGAAACCATATGTGGAAGTATCGCACGAACCCGATCACGAGACATCAGGGATCGGAGGGCAGGGGACGACCACCTCGGGGGCGACGGCACCCGCTCATCCGAGGGCGGTCAGGTCCCTGGTGGCAGGCCCAAAGATGCCGAACCATGCGTCAGAGGCTGCAGGAGGATGAAGGCGTCATGTGGAGAGTAGTTTCCAATAGAGGAAACCACGTGGCGATCATGCGCCACGATTGAAACGGGGGGGAGTGTGACGCGTGCCGCGCACAATTAAATGCGCGCGCGCGCCGATAAAGAGCCATACTAGCGGCTACGGGCACACAAGAAAAGAAGAGAAAGCAGCCGATCGCGGTGGGCACACTGGAAGCCGCGGCCCGCTATATAAGGAGCGCGGCTAGCCTAAGGAAATCACTTAGCGGCCGACAGCGATCGGGAGCGGTAAGCCTCTTGCAGCACACTCCTTGTAGTCAGCAGCCAAAGTCACTTTTTGGAGGCGACCCGAATCCGAGGATTTGGGTTACCTATAAATTGTCGAAAGACTTGCGAGTCGCGACAACGAATTCGGCCCGCCGGATTCTTTTCCCCCTGAAGACTTACGAGTCCGCCGCCTTCCTCTCTCTGAAGACTTACGAGTCCGCCCGCTCTCTCTCTCTCCCGCAAACCGAAGACTTACGAGTCCGCCGCGCATTCTCTCTGTGAAGACTTACGAGTCCGCCCCCTCTCTCTCTCGCAAACCGAAGACTTACGAGTCCGCCGCGCATTCTCTCTGTGAAGACTTACGAGTCCGCCTCTCTCTCTCTCGCAAACCGAAGACTTCCGAGTCCGCCGCGCATTCTCTCCTGCGACTGAAGACTTCCGAGTCCGCCGCACCTACTCTCTGAAGATTTCCGAATCCGCTCTCTGGGAAGACTTCCGAGTCCCCACCGCTTCTCTGTTTTTCTCTCCACAGGCTCCCGGGCACATCCCCATCCGAGCTGACCTGTCGGGCGTGCCGAAGCGCCGACGTATTCCGGGCCGAACTGACCGGCGGTCGCAGCCCGGAGCATCGAAGACACGCTGCAGCAGAACCACGAGCCAGATAATAAACTCTGTACTTTAAGCGTTGAATAAACAGAAACCTACTTAAGTCACCGAATTCTCTCCACCTGTTCTTACTGGGAATCGGGGGAATATCTCTTACAGCTACCACTTGGACTACTAGGCGGACTCTGGCCGTCCCTGAGCTATCTGGCAAATTGGGCGGCAGACCGTCACATTGGCACCCGAGCAGGAAGAGTGGTAGTAAGAGAAACCCGAGACCAGGAGAACATGTCCAGGATGGAGGAACCGAGAAAAAAGGTGGAAGTAGAGATTATCGACCGAGTGCGAGGATGGGGGATAAGGTACCAGGGAACATCAAACCCACTAGAGTTCTTGGAGAAGATAGAACAGTGGGCCAGAGGGTACGGAATGGCAATGGACCAGTTAATCCAAACCATGCCATTCATTCTGGAAGGTTTCGCAGCGGATTGGTGGAACACCACGCCAACGGAGATCAGGACCTGGAATCAGCTAAGGGAGGAGTTACTGGAGTACTTCCTTCCACGGAGGTACGAGGAACAGTTGGAACAACAGATCGCCCAGATGAGACAACGGGAAAACGAGCCAGTAAGAGAATACGCAACCGAATTACGGAAGCTGATGCGATTCACGAAGCTATCCGAAGGCGAAAAATTGGACAGGGTGTACAAAAATTGCAGGAGCAAAATAAAGTTGTACACGCGGAGGAACGGGTTTAGCACATTAACGGAGTTCCTGAAATTAGCCGAGGAAGTGGAGGAGATCGAAGCAACGGAGGGCGCAATACGACCAATGCAGCAACATATAGAGCAAGAGGGGTGCTTTAGATGCGGTGGCACAGGGCACGCAGCACGCAATCGTGGCGACCCACCAAGGCCTGAGCAACTAAAACTGGCAGCTCAGGCCACGCATCAAAGGCCAGACCCGAGGGACGACTTGACATGCGACGGATTCCAAATCGTGGCAAGGATCGGAGTCGGGGAGAGAACAGTGAAGGGAGTCATAGATACCGGAGCATCACGGAGCGCGATCAGCAGGAACTCGTACCAGGAGCTCCGAGAACACGGGAGATGGAGCGGAGTTCGGGCGGAAATAACGCTGGCAAACGGGATAGGAGAATTTCACGCCGAGATCAGATTCGGAGGAGCACGGGTCGAAACAGTGTTTATGATCATGACAGAAGTGGCGGGAGGCATTTTGTTGGGAATGGATTTCTTGGCAAAGGTGCGGATTGCGGGAATCTGGAGCTGGAGATAAAGGAGGCAGGGAGCAGCAACGACGAAGCAAGGGAAGTAGAGGACACACAGGACCCGGAAAATACGCTGAATGAGAGGATAAAGGACTTCCTGCAGGAGCAGAGGCAAGTATTCGAGAGGATGCAGGGGGTCAGTAACGCAGCAACGCACAAGATATACCTGACGGACGATAAGCCGATCAAACAGAGGTAGTACCCAAGAAACCCGAAGCAGCAGGCAATTATCGACGAGCAGGTGAACGAGTTATTGTCCCTGGACCTGATAGAGAGGTCAAGAAGTCCCTATAGTGCACCTGTAGTACTGGTCAGGAAAAAGAACAACGAGTGGCGGATGTGCATAGACTATCGGTTACTGAATGAAAAGACCGAGAAGGACGCATATCCAGTACCACGGATGAACTTTATCCTGGATCAGCTACGGGAGGCGAAGTACATAAGCACTATAGACCTAAAGGCGGGATATTGGCAAATTCCAATGGACCAGGGAAGTAGGCAATATACGGCATTTACGGTACCGGGGAGAGGATTGTTCCAATTGAAGGTGATGCCGTTCGGACTGACGACAGCACCGGCAACATTCCAAAGGGCATTGGACACAATCATCGGGCCGGAGATGGAGCCGTACGCGTTTGCATACTTGGACGACATCATTGTGATAGGAAGGACCAAGGAGGAGCACTTGCAGAGGTTACGGGAAGTGTTTCAACGGTTGCAAGGGGCGAACTTGCGGATAAATCCGGATAAATGCCACTTTTTCCAAGAGGAGCTGAAGTACTTGGGGCATGTGGTGAGCAACCAGGGCATCCACACAGACCCGGAGAAGGTAGCGGCGATTCAGGAGTTGCCAGCACCTAAATCCACAAAGGAGGTGCACAGTTTCTTGGGGATGGCGTCGTGGTATAGGAGGTTTGTGCCGAACTTCACCGAGCGAGCCGGGCCGTTGCAGGAGCGGATCCGGAAGGGACAGAGATTTGAATGGACGGAGAAGCACCAACGAGCGTTCGATGGCCTAAAGCAGGGCTTAACACAGGCACCAGTTTTGGCGTGTCCAGACTTCTCAAGGCGATTCAAGCTACAAACGGATGCGAGCGATTTCGGGTTAAGAGCGGTCCTAACGCAGGAAGCGGAGGACGGGGAACATGTGATCTCGTTCGCAAGCCGGAGGTTGAATACGACAGAGCAGAAGTACAGCGCGACGGAGAAGGAATGCCTGGCCATTTATTGGGGCATCGACAAATTCAAGATGTACTTGGAGGGATATCAATTCACGGTGGTAACGGATCACATGGCGCTGAGATGGCTGAACTCGATCAAGAGCCCGGCAGGGAGAGTCGCTAGGTGGGCGCTAGGTCTACAACCGTACCAGTTCGATGTGCAGTACAGGAAGGGGAAACTTAACGTGGTAGCGGACGCCCTATCGAGACTACCGCAGGTGGAAGTCAAGGGATTGCGACACCAGGACGACTGGATAAGGCAGAAGGTGGAGGAGCTACAAGGAGGAACACATAGTGAGGAGTACCAGATGTCGGAAGGACGCTTGTACAAGCGGGGTGAACGGGAGAGAGACCAGCAGCGATGGAAGCTGTGCGCAACCGCAAGCGAAATACCGCAGATCATGAGGGAGAACCATAGCGCAGCGGAAGCAGGGCACCTTGGAATATTCAAGACAATTAAAAGAGTACAAGCGAGGTACTTTTGGCCCGGATTAACCAGGGACACGAAGAAGTTCGTGCGGGCATGCGACAGTTGCCAGAAGTACAAGGTTTCACAGCAGAAGGCAGCCGGAAAGATGCTAACGCAGGTAGCGGAGACACCATGGGAGACGGTACGCGTCGACTTCGTGGGGCCATTACCACGGACAACTCATGGGAACTCGGTACTGCTGGTGATGATCGACAAGTACTAGAGGTGGGTGGAGCTAGCGGCGATCCGGCAAGCAACGGCGGAAACATTTTTGCGGGTATTTCGGGAGCGGATATTGGCAAGGTTCGGAGCACCGAAAATTCTGGTATCAGACAACGGGGTCCAGTTCACGGGAAGGAAGACGAAACAGGCGATGGAGCGATGGGGCATAAAACATCAGTTCACGGCACCCTATACGCCGCAGGAAAACCCGACGGAACGAGCGAACCGAACAATAAAAACAATGATTGCCCAGATAACAGGAGAGAACCAAACAAAATGGGACGATCAACTGCCAGAATTAATGTTGGCGTTCAATAGCAGCATCTCGGAGACAACGAAGTATAGTCCCGCACATTTAATATTGGGGAGAGAACTAAGGCTGCCAGGGACAGTGTTCGACAAGGCCACCGAAGGGTCGGGAATCCAGGAGGAAACGGTCGAAGACAGGTGGAAACGCATGGAGGAGCAAAGGAGGGGAGCTATAGGAAACATGATTGGCGGGGCGGAACAGCAAAAGGCACGCTATGATCTGAGGAAGAGAGAATGGAGACCAAAGGTTGGCGACTGGGTACTGTGTAAGACACACCACCTGTCAAACGCAGTACAGAAATTCAACGCAAAGCTAGCACCAAGGTACGCCGGCCCATGGAAGGTGGTGGAATTCGTCTCACCCGTGATATTGACGTTGAAAAACAAACAAACACGGAAGATAAGGCGGGCACATATTGGAGACACGAAACCATATGTGGAAGTATCACACGAACCCGATCACGAGACATCAGGGATCGGAGGGCAGGGGACGACCACCTCGGGGGCGGCGGCACCCGCTCAACCGAGGGCGGTCAGGTCCCTGGTGGCAGGCCCAAAGATGCCGAACCATGCGTCAGAGGCTGCAGGAGGATGAAGGCGTCATGTGGAGAGTAGTTTCCAATAGAGGAAACCACGTGGCGATCATGCGCCACGATTGAAACGGGGGGGGAGTGTGACGCGTGCCGCGCACAAAATAATTTAAATTTGAATTAAATGCGCGCGCGCGCCGATAAAGAGCCATACTAGCGGCTACGGGCACACAAGAAAAGAAGAGAAAGCAGCCGATCGCGGCGGGCACACTGGAAGCCGCGGCCCGCTATATAAGGAGCGCGGCTAGCCTAAGGAAATCACTTAGCGGCCGACAGCGATCGGGAGCGGTAAGCCTCTTGCAGCACACTCCTTGTAGTCAGCAGCCAAAGTCACTTTTTGGAGGCGACCCGAATCCGAGGATTTGGGTTACCTATAAATTGTCGAAAGACTTGCGAGTCGCGACAACGAATTCGGCCCGCCGGATTCTTTTCCCCCTGAAGACTTACGAGTCCGCCGCCTTCTCTCTCTCTGAAGACTTACGAGTCCGCCCGCTCTCTCTCTCTCCCGCAAACCGAAGACTTACGAGTCCGCCGCGCATTCTCTCTGTGAAGACTTACGAGTCCGCCTCTCTCCCTCTCGCAAACCGAAGACTTCCGAGTCCGCCGCGCATTCTCTCCTGCGACTGAAGACTTCCGAGTCCGCCGCACCTACTCTCTGAAGATTTCCGAATCCGCTCTCTGGGAAGACTTCCGAGTCCCCACCGCTTCTCTGTTTTTCTCTCCACAGGCTCCCGGGCACATCCCCATCCGAGCTGACCTGTCGGGCGTGCCGAAGCGCCGACGTATTCCGGGCCGAACTGACCGGCGGGCGCAGCCCGGAGCATCGAAGACACGCTGCAGCAGAACCACGAGCCAGATAATAAACTCTGTACTTTAAGCGTTGAATAAACAGAAACCTACTTAAGTCACCGAATTCTCTCCACCTGTTCTTACTGGGAATCGGGGGAATATCTCTTACAGCTACCACTTGGACTACTAGGCGGACTCTGGCCGTCCCTGAGCTATCTGGCAAATTGGGCGGCAGACCGTCACAACTTCAACAATTTTTATCTGATCGCAACCAAATTTTTAGGAACCACACAGACTATAGTTCTTAATGTACATACCCAAATTCGACTCTAGCTTTAAAATGATGAAAATGATACGCTTTTTGATGATTTGCGGGGGCGGAAGTGGGCGTGGTAAAAATTTGAAACAAACTTGATCTGCGTGCAAACATAACAAAAACTGTCGAAAAAACTACTGCTCTATCTCTTATAGTCTCCGAGATCCAGTGTTTCATACGGACAGACGGACATGGCTAGATCGTCTCGGCTGTTGACGCTGATCAAGAATATATATACTGTTTAGGGTCGGAAATGCCTCCTTCTACCTGTTACATACATTTCCTGCCGGCACAAAGTTATAATACCCTTCTACCCTATGGGTAGCGGGTATAAAAATGCCCACCCTTTAGAATTTTGAAAAAATAAAAACTTTAAAAAATATGAATTTTTGAAAATTGGAAAAAAATTTCCAAAAAACAAAAATCGTTTTTCCACCCTTTAAAACTAAAAAAAAAACTGCCCATCTCTTAAAACTACAAAATAAGAAATTCCCACCTTTTAAAACTAAAATATTTAAACAAAAATTTCTTAAAACTAAAAAAAATCGTTTGCCCACCCCTTAAAACTAACAAATTTACAAAACACAAAAATTTCTGCCCACCTCTTGAAACTACAAAAATAAACAAAAATTATAAAATATCGTTTTATATATAAATATGTTTTTAATTATGTTAAAAATCATTTACAAGCTCCTTCTTAAACTAAATAAAACCAATTAAATTGAAGTTCTTTTTAAAAAAAAAATTTATTTTTTTATCTTTAAAATATTTTATAGCACCTTCTTTAACTAAATGAAAACTATACAAATTAAGTCCTTTGCATATATACATTTATTCTTATTTATCTTAAAAATATTTCATAAGCTCTTTTATAATAAATAATAAACATTCAAAATTAAGTCTTAAAGTTATTTTTATTTATCTTAAAAATTATTGATTAGGTGCTTAAACTAAATAAAACACATTACCAATCAAGTTTTTTATTAAATTTTAGTATATTTTAACACAAATCTTCGTAATAAATGGTTTAAAACAAATAAAAATTTTTTGTTAAAATATTGTAGTTTTAAAGGGTAGGCATTTCTTATTTTGTAGTTTTAGCAGAGTTTTTTTTTAATTTTTAAGTTTTTATGGGTGGAAAAACGATTTTTGTTTTTTGTAAATTTTTTTCCAATTTTCAAAAATTCATATTTTTTAAAGTTTTTATTTTTTTCAAAATTCTATATTTTTTAATGTACATTTTTTCAAAATTCTAAAAGATGGGCAAACGAAGTTATTGCGATTTCCAAAAAAAAAATTAAAAAAAGTAAACTTTTTATTTTTTCAAAAAAAATGATGTAAAGTTACATCACTTGATATTTTCGAAACCGGAAGTGAAAAAAAAAACTAAAAGGTGAGCAAACATGGGCAAACGATAGATAATCGATTCCAACTTTCAAATTTCAAAAAAAAAAAATGCGAACCCAGCTTCTTTAAGCTAAAATGCCCACCCCTTAAAACTAAAAAATTCCATCAAGAAACTCTTAAAACAAAATAACAAACGTTTGCCCACCCCATAAAACCAAAAAAATAAAAAAAAAAACTTCTGCCCATCTCCTATAACTAGAAAATAGAAAAAGCCCACCACTTAAAACTACAAATTTGCATCGAGAAATACTAAAAAATATAAAAAAATCCTTAAAACTAAAAAATTAAAAAAAAAAACTGCCCATCTCCTTTGTAAGGATGCACTACGGCCGGGATATAAACTCAGCGGCCCAGAGTCCCCTTCCAGATATAATTTATATTTTGGAAACGCCAGGACATGGAGGGGCCGAGGTTGGCGAGAATTTCAGGGGTGGGTTCTTGGCGTAGAGAACTGCGACTTCCAATTGCCCACGCTGGGCGGGAGAAATACCACCGGCCTGGGAATTTTCCAGCGGCCGAACCCTCCACTAGAGACTGGAGATGGGTTCGGGATTTACCCAGCAGCCTAGGATGCCTCCCCCGTGACTCGCGATCGCCAGTGAGGGCGCCTGGGCTAATCCCTACGGCGCACTCTGAGATTGGACAGGCGGTTTGGGATGACCCAACAGCCGCCGCCCGCGCCCACGCCCGGAATTAATCTCAGCAGCGTGGCGCTTCTGTTCCCGTCTTGTCCAATTCGGCGCCTGGAATTATCCAACGGCAGCCGAGATGGGGAGGAGGGGAGCAGAGGGTAATATAATTCACTAGGAATAGGGTAAAAAGGTAGTCGAGAGTGGATATGTTCATTGTGGGTTTATTTCATCGTATTTGTGTCTTAATTATTAGCTTCTTAATTGTGTTTCCCACTCCACTTTCCCCTACCTAGCACACACACCCCGAAATCTTTATATATGTATGTAACTGTAGGGCGGCTTCGCCTCGCTCACCCAATTAAATTGTCCGATATGGTTTTGCTGCTGCTCCTGGTTCGGTCTTCTTCCTTGTCTTCCTTTCACTTGTTAATTTAATTTCACTTCTAATGGTTATCCTGGTCGATTCGCGAGTGATTCCAAATCTTATTCTGCCGGTCCCTCTGGCGGCAGCGCTGCCACGATCGCTGGCACGCGCCGTTCCGCATTCCACGCATTCTGCATGCCTGCGCTCTTTCCCTCTCGCTCTCTCCTGATCGAGCAGGTGGCGGGTGCGAATTCCGTCGCATTCCCTCGGGCTCTGCCGCCGCCCGTGTCGTAGGCCTCTGCCCCCGAACGCTCTCTCCGCCGCTCGCTGGTTGGCGGCTCTCCCGTTCCGGTCCTTTGGGATGCGGTACCGTCGTTCCGTACCGCTCCCTGGCCGGCGTTCCCCGGCGATGTTGCCGATAATGTTGCCAATGATGCTGCCGGTAATGTTGCCGGTGTGTGTCCGGCCTACGCCTACGTCCCTACTCCCTAATTCCTAATCCCTTGTGACGGTCTGCCGCCCAATTTGCCAGATAGCTCAGGGACGGCCAGAGTCCGCCTAGTAGTCCAAGTGGTAGCTGTAAGAGATATTCCCCCGAGTCCCAGTAAGAACAGGTGAAGAGAATTCGGTGACTTAAGTAGGTTTCCGTTTATTCAATGCTTAAAGTACAGAGTTAACTATCGGGATCTCGGGTGCGCTGCAGCCTGGTCTCGGTCGTCTCGGCTTCTCGCGTCAGGGTCGTCTCCGTCCCGGCGATCGCGGCTCGCCCCGGACTCGGAAGTCTTCAGAGAGAGAAGCGGGCGGACTCGTAAGTCTTCAAAGAGAGAATGCGCGGCGGACTCGTAAGTCTTCAGTTTGCGAGAGAGAGGGTGGCGGACTCGTAAGTCTTCAAAGAGAGAATGCGCGGCGGACTCGTAAGTCTTCAGTTTGCGAGAGAGAGAGAGAGGGGCTGGCGGACTCGTAAGTCTTCACCGAGAGAGAGAGAGGGGCGGGCGGACTCGTAAGTCTTCACCGAGAGAGAGAGAGAGGGGGGCGGGCGGACTCGTAAGTCTTCACCGAGAGAGAGAGAGAGGGGGGGCGGGCGGACTCGTAAGTCTTCACCGAGAGAGAGAGAGAGGGGGCCGGGCGGACTCGTAAGTCTTCAGTGGGAAAAGAATCAGGCGGGCCGAATTCGTTGTCGCGACTCTCAAGTCTTTCGACAATGTATGGGCAACCGGAATCCTCGGATTCTAGTCGCCTACCAAAAGTGACTTCGCTGCTGACTACAAGGAGTGTTACCGCTCCCGATCGCCGTCGGCCGCTAAGCGATTTTCCTAGGCCAGCCGCGCTCCTTATATAGCGGGCCGCGGCTTCCAGTGTGCCCGCCGCGATCGGTTGCTTCTTCTTCTTCTTTGCCGCTAGTACGGCCCTTTATCGGCGCGCGCGCGCGCATCTGCTTCAAATTTAATTTAATTCATTCTTAATTCATATTTATTTATCGCTTCATTATTTACATTCCCTTTTGTGCGCGGCACGCGTCACACTCCCCCCTCCTTTCAATCGTGGCGCATAACCGCCACATGATTCCCCCGGTTGGAGACCACTCTCCATACCACGCCTCCGTCCTCCTGCAGCCAGCTCTTCTGCCGCCCGTAACGTTTCCTGGCCAGCTTCTCCTTGATCGCTGCCACTCCTGCCTCGGAAATGACCGCCCCGGCCGGCACAGTCCAGCCCCATTCATTTTCCTCCCCCGGGTGCAGTTCGGTGACGTCCTGGTCCGGCGTCGGTGGCCGTGGTACCCAGGGTGGTGGGCCTTTCTCCTCCTGTTCTTCCGGCGCCCGGCTGGGCATCCTCGGGCCTGCCACCAGGGACTTGACCGCCCTCGGCTGAGCGGGTGCCGTCGCCCCCGAGGTGGTCGCCCCCTGCCCTCCGATCTCCACCTGCCGTGGGACATGCGCCATTTGCCGCCTGCCGCCGCCTCCATGGCTCGCAGCTAATCCGGTCTTCGCGGTCTCTGCCGGTGCTACGCCTATCTTCCTGCCCATCACCGCCGGCTCCATTCGCTCCCTCCCTGCTACCGGGATCGCTGCTGCCTCCACCAGCTTGGCCCGCGTCGCCGCTGCTGCCGCCGCCACGTGCCGCTGCCTGACCTTCGCCGTGCTCTCCTCGTCTATCCCTACTTCTTCCAGCTCTTTCGTAGATATCGATGCCTCGTGATCGGGTTCTCGCGATACTTCCCCGTACGGTTTCGTGACTCCAATGTGTGCTACTTCCATTGCCTCGTTGTCGCTGCTCCCTGCCTCCTTTACCTCCAGCCTCCGATTCCTTGCCACGATTTGGAACCCGTCGTACGTCACGTCTTCCCTCGGGTCAGGCACTTGATGCGTGGCCTGAGCTGCCAAATTTAGTTGCTCAGGCCTTGGTGGGTTGCCACAATTGCGTGCTGCATGCCCTGTGCCACCGCCTCTAAAGCACACCTCTTGCTCTATATGTTGTTGCCTTGGCCGTATTGCGCCCTCCGTTGCTTCGATCTCCTCTACTTCCTCGGCCAATTCCAGAAACTCCGTTAATGTGCTAAATCCGTTCCTCCGTGTGTATAACTTAATTTTGCTCCTGCAATTTTTGTACACCCTGTCCAATTTTTCGCGTTCGGATAGCTTCGTGAATCGCATCAGCTTCCGTAATTCGGTTGCGTATTCTCTAACTGGCTCGTTTTCCCGTTGTCTCATCTGTGCAATCTGTTGCTCCACCTGTTCCTCATACCTCCGTGGCAGGAAGTACTCCAGTAATTCCTCCTTTAGCTGATCCCAGGTCCTGATCTCCGTTGGCGTGGTGTTCCACCAATCCGCTGCGAGTCCTTCCAGAATGAATGGCATGGTTTGGATTAACTGGTCCATTGCCATTCCGTACCCTCTGGCCCACTGTTCTATCTTCTCCAAGAACTCTAGTGGGTTTGATGTTCCCTGGTACCTTATCCCCCATCCTCGCACTCGGTCGATAATCTCTACTTCCACCTTCCTTCTCGGTTCCTCCATCCTGGACATGTTCTCCTGGTCTCGGGTTTCTCTTACTACCACTGTCCCTGCTCGGGCGCCAATGTGACGGTCTGCCGCCCAATTTGCCAGATAGCTCAGGGACGGCCAGAGTCCGCCTAGTAGTCCAAGTGGTAGCTGTAAGAGATATTCCCCCGAGTCCCAGTAAGAACAGGTGGAGAGAATTCGGTGACTTAAGTAGGTTTCCGTTTATTCAATGCTTAAAGTACAGAGTTAACTATCGGGATCTCGGGTGCGCTGCAGCCTGGTCTCGGTCGTCTCGGCTTCTCGCGTCAGGGTCGTCTCCGTCCCGGCGATCGCGGCTCGCCCCGGACTCGGAAGTCTTCAGAGAGAGAAGCGGGCGGACTCGTAAGTCTTCAAAGAGAGAATGCGCGGCGGACTCGTAAGTCTTCAGTTTGCGAGAGAGAGGGTGGCGGACTCGTAAGTCTTCAAAGAGAGAATGCGCGGCGGACTCGTAAGTCTTCAGTTTGCGAGAGAGAGAGAGAGGGGCTGGCGGACTCGTAAGTCTTCACCGAGAGAGAGAGAGGGGCGGGCGGACTCGTAAGTCTTCACCGAGAGAGAGAGAGAGGGGGGCGGGCGGACTCGTAAGTCTTCACCGAGAGAGAGAGAGAGGGGGGGCGGGCGGACTCGTAAGTCTTCACCGAGAGAGAGAGAGAGGGGGCCGGGCGGACTCGTAAGTCTTCAGTGGGAAAAGAATCCGGCGGGCCGAATTCGTTGTCGCGACTCTCAAGTCTTTCGACAATGTATGGGCAACCGGAATCCTCGGATTCTAGTCGCCTACCAAAAGTGACTTCGCTGCTGACTACAAGGAGTGTTACCGCTCCCGATCGCCGTCGGCCGCTAAGCGATTTTCCTAGGCCAGCCGCGCTCCTTATATAGCGGGCCGCGGCTTCCAGTGTGCCCGCCGCGATCGGTTGCTTCTTCTTCTTCTTTGGTGTGCCCGTAGCCGCTAGTACGGCCCTTTATCGGCGCGCGCGCGCGCATCTGCTTCAAATTTAATTTAATTCATTCTTAATTCATATTTATTTATCGCTTCATTATTTACATTCCCTTTTGTGCGCGGCACGCGTCACACCCTAATATATTAACCTTATCTTAATCTTAACCTTAACCTAATATTTACACAATTATTTTACAATATTTACATCGGCGAGTGACATCGTCACACCCTCTCACTACTTCCGGGTGGGACGAAGGAAAACCCGCACTCTTCCGCTTGTGCTGATCTGCACGCGGAAACGTTGGCCTTGTTTTGCATCCAGGTAACGCCGCGTGCGCCGCCCGCGGGTACCTAGCCGCGCCTCAATCCGGGCGACCAACCTTGCTGGCAAGGTCTTCCTCCTGGCGCCGACCGGCCGGGCGGTGCCGTCACCCAAGGCTCGCTCAATGCCAGTGCGTCCCTCGGATCCGGTGATCCTCTCTCGTCCGTCGGGTTATAGACGAGACTCGGTATCGGCGACGTCATGGCCTTCTCCACCAGCGGCGGGGGCCCGTGGTCGTCATCGGAGGCCTCGTGTACCGCTCCCCATGGTCCTGGCACCGGCACCAAAGCTGCCAAGAGCTCCGGCGTCATACTCCCGAAACAAGCCGTTAGTTCTGCCACTTGTTCCGCGGTGACCGTTCCGTTTTCTCCCTCGTTCTGCGGGGCCTCCCAGGGAAAAAGGGTAGGCGGGCCCGACGATGGCGGCGTCGACATGAGGGGCGGCGTGGCATCCGGCTCCACTTCGCTGTCGTCACTGCTGTCCAGTGTAATGATCTCCGCTGGTCGTCGTGCCCCGGCGACTGACAAAGCCATCAGTAGCGGTGGGCCCTTGCGTCGGCGGGGGTCTCCCCCGTGGGTTTGGCCCACGTCGATGACCAGAGGTCGCATCGCTGTGGTTGGTGTGGCCACCTCCAGCGCGTCGTCTCCGGGGACAGGGCGTCTCCGGTCATCCAAGTAGAGCCCTTGGAAGCTCCCTTCCTCACTGATCACATGCCCCAAGTAGGCGATATGCCGTTGAAAGAAGTGACATTTATCTCTGTTCAGCCGTAGGTTGGCTTTGCGTAGTCGGCGGAACACCTCTCGAAGGTTTTCCTCATGTTCCTCCAACGTTGACCCGATGACAATGATGTCGTCCAAATAAACGAACCCATGCGGTTCCATGTCCGGACCGATGACCGTGTCCAATGCCCGCTGAAACGTCGCTGGCGCCGAGTGGAGTCCAAATGGCATAACTCGCCAATGGAATAGGTCTCGGCCAGGAACCGTGAAGGCCGTACATTCCCGGCTCTCCCGAGCCACAGGAATTTGCCAGTAACCGTTCTTTAAGTCCAACGTTGAGATGAACTTAGCGTTACGTAGTCGCTTCAAGATCTGGTGGATCCTTGGCAGCGCGTATGCATCCGGTACTGAGTTCTCGTTGAGCTGTCTGTAGTCGATGCACATCCGTGCGTCACCGTTCTTCTTGGCCGCGATCACAATGGGGGCACTGTGCGGGCTCTTAGACGGCTCGATGTGGCCGTCCCTAAGAAGCTCATCTATCTGCTTATCGATGACGGCTCTCATGGCCGGATTTCGTGGAAAATACCTCTGTTTTATCGGGCGGTCGTTGCGCATTATGATCCGGTGCTCCGCAATGTGGGATACTCCGGCCAGATTCTCAAATTTTCCTAATTCATGTTCCAGTAATTCCTCCACCCAGTGCTCTGGGTATCCTCGTCCCGACTCCGGCGGGTCCGGTTCATCGGGTGCATGGTTTACAGAGTCGACGGTGCCGCAAAGGGGCGTGTTCTACTCCGGCGTTTCCTTGGCGTGATCCTGGAAATGGACACGCTTCTTGGAGGTGCGAAATGGATTCCGCTGCGCGGCGGTGGCGTTAGCCATAGGCAGAACATGGCTCCAGCTGCTTGTTCGACTCGTCGTGGGTACCTCCGTATCCAGGGCTGTTTCCATGCGTGAATTCCGAGTCTCTGCCCGAGGGGCAGGGATCGGCAATTGTCCTCGTGCAGTACGCGGCTTGGGCACTGATCCTTGTGTGGCAGTCGGCCCCTCCTGGGTAACCGTGCCAAGTGAATCTCGACGCGTTCCTTCTAATATTCCTAATTGATTCCTCGTCGATATTTTTCCAGTATTCCTCGTTGTGTTTTTACCTCTGTTTCTCGTTGGTCTGAAGAAGGTCCGAATGGGTCTGACTCCTGGTGGCCCGCTCGTGGCTTCCCTGGGAGTCCGGTTCCTGGTGGCATGCTAAGGGCTTCCCTGGGATCCGGCTCCTGGTAGCCCGCTCGTGGCTCCCCTGGGAGGCTGACTCCTTGACGAACTCCTGGTGGCATGCTAAGGGCTTCCCTGGGGGTTCGCCTTAGGTGTAGGGCTTCCTCTTGTAACCTTCCTCGCTGTTCCGAGCGTGGTCCTGTAGCGCCTCCTGTCCTCCGTGTCCGTGCCCATGGCGGCTTGGTGTGCCATCCATTCCCAGCAGCACGTCGTCCAAAACGTCCGTCATCACCAGCAGCATGATCGGCGTACTGCGATTCCCGCAGTGGATGATTGCCGCTAGCGCTCTCGTCAACTCACGGCATGTCCCGTTGGCGAGCTTGACCTGCGTCCGTATGTTCCTCGTGTTGTGGTTGTTGTCTAGTTCCGTGGCCAAGTCTTCACTGATGAAGCTATGTGTAGCTCCCGTGTACAGGGTGGCCACGAATCTTCGCCCTTCCATCATGATGGCGGCTCGGATGCGTCCCTGGTGTTGGTGGAGGGTTCCTCCTACTAGTTGTTCGGGTTTGCTGGTTCCCTCGGGTGATTCCCGGTCACGCGAGGCCCGTTTCCGTTTCCCGAAACCTGGCGTCGGCAGCATTCGAATGCACGTACTCCTCGTCGTCCGCAGTCCCAGCAGAAAATCAACCTCTGGTTCCGGCATTCCGCCGAGAAATGTCCGGGTTGACCGCAGTTCCGACAAGCCTCCCGTACGTTTACCGGTGCCTGCTCCGGTGTCGATGCCCGGCCAGTATTCGCGTTCCTACTAAAGTTTCCCTGCATGGGGTTCGTCGGCGGCCTGCGGGCCGTGCGGTCTGCATCCGCGAGAAATAGGGGGTGCCAGTGAGTTCGGGTCCTGATGACTCTGAGCCCGGCCGCTCCTGCGGCGAGTCTCCTCGTGGTCGACCACCAAGTGAGTCAGTTCCGCCAGGGTGCGAAAATACTGTCTCCTAACAAATAACTGGTAATCTGGCAACATTTTGTCGTAGACTCGTTCCAGCTCGCGTTCCGTCGTGAATCCTGCCCGGCGCATCTGCAGGGGCAGGTCCACCAGATATTCCTTAAAAGGTTCGTTGGGTCTCTGGAAATGTGTCCTGGTCTCGTCCTCTAACCGCTGATAATAGCGCGATGGCAAGAAGAAATCCAAAAATTCCCGACGAACTTCCGTCCAAGTGGCGTCTCGTAGACCACTGGTCCTGTACCAGCTCTCGGCGCGGCCAGTCAGTAATACTATCAAAGCCGGAGCTAGATACTTCTGGTCGATCCAGTAGGTATCGGCTCGTTCCTCGATGTGCTCTATGAAGCAGAGCGGATCCGTCGATCCGTCGAATGAGAGTCCCCATTTGGTCATCCGATCCAGTGGTGGTTCCTCAGTCTTCGTCGGCAAACGTCTTCCTGCGGCAGGAGAAGTACTCCTGGGCAGCAAAAGGGTAAGCGGTGCCGTCGGCGCCGCGGCTTCTGGTGAGTTTGCCTCCGAGTCCAGGAACATGGGTGACAGCAACTTCGCGTCCCCTGTGGGAGCGTTCCCGAAGTTCCGTTCTAGTTCCTCGAGGCGGGTTTGCACAGACTCAGAGTGATCCTGCTGACGCGCAAAGGCCATCAGCCGCGATCGCTGCTCCTCTACAGTGCCTCCGCGTTCCAAACCAAATTCAAGGAGTATGGTCTCCAGTTCCAACTTCTTCCTGTAGCTAATCCAGGTGACGCCCATGGTTAGGTTTATGTTATTATTATTATCTTTTTTTCTGTTATATTTTATTCTACTACTTGAATTATATTTTCCATGTGCGCTATTCTTCCGACGCCTGTCAATATTTATTAGTTTATAGCTTATTTAATTATTTATTTATTATATTTATTATTGTTTTCTGCAAATGCAGCTTGATTACTCTATTCCTTATTTAATTTTTATTCATTAATATTTATCGTTATTTATTTATTCTATTATTTTAACTTTCTTCCTTTTTATTATTTTTTTTTTGTTCTCTCTGATTATTAATATTTATTATTTTTTTTTTCCGTTTTTTTTCTCTTCGGGCGTTGATTTTCCCTTCTTTTCTACCTATTTTTGTTTTCGCTGTTTTATTTCCTTTACTTTTCTTTCTCTTATTTATTTTCCGCAGTGTGTTCGATTTTTCCTCGCTTTCCGCTGTATCCCTTTTTTCCTAGATTCGCTATTCCTCGTGGTTTTCCTAGCTCCTTTTCTTTCTTTCCGCTTGTATTAATTAGATGGGTGGTAAGGGTGCATCAGACCAAGGCAAGATCAGCAGAGCCTCTGCTGATGTATATTCCTTGGACAACTGAAGCATCAAGTCGACTCGTAGGTGGATATCAGATTGATAAACACCACCTTCTCCTCGGAGAAGGTCCTCCGCGTGGTACCTCCTGGAAACGTACTACGGTACGGCTAATGCGAGCGGCAAACTCCCGTGTCTCCCTTACCGTGAAATCCCATGACTCCCATCCTACTCCAAGACCCGGGCAAGTCTCGAAACGGCCTCCCCTCAAGTCAGGAGTGTGAAGCGACCCGTGCCCCCTGACTATAAGGTTCGCAGCTGAGGGGCATATCCAGCTGTGTCTGAACGGAGCCTTCCCAGGGCCGGGCAACCCTGGGTCGGAATTGCCTTGCCGTGGCTTAGGGGCGAAGCCACGGTCGACCATCTTCAAAGCCCCAAATCCCTCGGGCCCGCCGCGCTTGCCTCGCCAAGCAACGCGGGCGATTATGACAATGAGTACAAATAAACAATCCGCTTCGGACCTCGTGGGGGAGGTAAAACCCCGAACCATCTCCGAAATCGACGAAAATGAGTTGCTGCGCTCGGATGACGAGACACTGACTCCGTCGAGTTCGGTGGGAAGTGCTAAGTCAAGCACTCCCCAAACGCCACGACCACCCACCACAACTAAGGCGAGCCACGCCAAAGTTAGTGAGGCTAGCGATAAGCCAAAATCGCTAACCCACCAGCAGAGAAAGGCGCAGGTCAGCAAGGCCCGCTTCATTCTGGCTAAGATAGCCAAGAACGAAGAGGAGGGCAAGGCGGACCAGCGCGACAAAGAGGACAAGTCCCGATTCCAGGCAGTGATCGAGGACTACGAGAAATACGAAAAGGAGCACCCAGAAGCATTCTTACCTCCCCAGGCGAAGCGTAATCGCTCCCAAGAGGTGAGCGAAAGCGCTCCGAAGAGAGCGAAGGATGCCAAGGGGGCTCCAAGAGCGACATCGTTCGTCAGGCCGGCGAAGAGTTTCAGCGAGGTGGCTAGAAACAGCCTTGCCATGGCACTGGTGGACGAGCTGAACGACGACGGGCGCCTGCTGGCGGAGAAATGGGAGGAGGTCGAGACCCGACTGGCGGAGATGGTAACAGACAAGTTACTATCAGAGCCATCGGGCCCGACACCCTCCTTCGACTCCTCAGACATGGTTAGAGGGCACCGGGTGATCAGATGCGACGATGAGTCCTCAAAGGACTTCCTGGCGGCATGCGTTGCTAGCATAAGCAACGCATGGAAAGGGCTACGCATTAAGCTAGTCCCCGCGAAGGATATCCCGAGAAGGCCCAGAGCTCGTATCTGGCTACCTAAGGGGCTGACTAGCCACGACAGGGTGCTGCAGACGCTGCGAGCTCAGAACCCAGGTGTCGATATGGAGGACTGGGCCATACTCAAAGCTGAGAGGGAGATGAGAACAAGTCAGCCTTTCTTGTTCCTCATCAACCGTCGATGCCTCGAGCAACTACAAAAATCCGACCACAAAGTGCGGTACGGAATAAGGAAGGCCAAGATTAAGGTCTTCCTGGCCGAGCCGGACGAAGCCCTCGAGGACGACGTCGATGATACCAACAGGCTGTTGGACGACCTAATCATCGACGACGTTACCCCGGACACAACGCCACAGTAATGCCGAACGTCGTCCAGATCAATTTGAAGCGGAGCTCTCACGCTTCAGCGAATCTGGCAGTTCTTCTCCGTGAGAAGGACATCGACATCGGCCTCTTACAAGAGCCATGGATAAGAGACGGACAGATCTCTGGCGTGGCGACTAAAGGATACACAACTCTATACACGAACTCGACAGGTAGGCCGAGGGCGGGTATAATAGTCAAAAACAGCATTAACGCCCTTTTACACCCCACCCTTAGCAACCCAGACCTAGCAGTGGCCAGGTTTGAGACGGCGGATGGGACAGCGATATTGATAGCCTCCGGCTATATGGCCCACGACGAAAACGCACCACCAGATGCGGTCATCAGGCTGATGAAGTGGGCTGAGGAGACCAAGACGACGCTAATCCTCGGGTGTGACGCCAACGCCAGGCACACGCTGTGGGGAAGTAAAGAAACAAACGAAAGGGGTGAGTCTCTTTTCGATAGTATTATATGTCGTGACGTCACTATTTGTAATAGAGGGGATATACCAACCTTCATTTTTCCAAGCACGGAAGAATTCCAAGGTTGGGAAGAAGTTTTTGACATAACTCTCCAAATGGAGAACAGTGGGTACAAGGTAGGAAATTGGAGGGTTTCGACACAGAACTCGTTTTCAGACCACAGGTACATATTCTTTGAAATCTCGATGCCGATGCGCGAGACGACACCGAAACGCAACCCACGTAACACAGACTGGAACAAATTTGCCAAAATTGTACAGACAAAAACAAAACACAGGAGGATCAAAGTCAGATCCGACCCGGACAAGATAGACAAAGAAGTTGAGGACCTCACGAATATCCTCAACAATGCGTACAAGGAGTCATGCAGAATAACATACTCCAAAAAGCAATACCCACAATGGTGGAGCAAAGAGCTAAGCGAGCTCAGACAAAAGGTCAGGAAGACCTTCAACAACAGCTACGGAACCAAAGATTGGGGACCGTACAAGGAAATACATAAAGAGTACAAAAAGGCGATATACGTAGCCAAGAAAGAATCTTGGAGCAACTACTGCGAATCGCTAGAGGGAATAAAAGATACGGCTAGGTTGAGCAAAATACTAGCAGAAGGGCAAGCAAGCCCCTCACTTATAAACAGACCTGACGGCACGGGATCGACGTCAGCTGAAGAATCATTAGATATCCTGCTGGACACTCACTTCCCAGGAAATCTAAGAATAAAACCCACAGCAACGGATGCCCTAAGGGTAGTCCAACAGACACAAGTCGGAGAGATCGTCACAAGGGAAAGAATCCACTGGGCGATAGACTCTTTTGACAAATACAAGAGTCCAGGTCCGGACGAAATCATACCAGCAATGCTGCAAAAGACGAAGGAATACATCTGGAACTGGCTGCAGGCAATCTTCCAAGCATGTATACAAGCAGTACACATACCGCTTCCATGGAAAGAAGCAAGAGTAGTCTTTATACCCAAACCAGGAAGAAGAGGGCACATCCTAGCCAAGGATTACAGGCCGATTAGCCTGACCTCATTCCTTATGAAAACAATGGAAAGGATACTAGATATCCACATCAGATGCAAAACGGAGAAAAACCTTTCGAAAGCCCAGCACGCTTACCGAAAAGGCAAATCCACAGAAACGGCGCTACACGAAGTAGTACAATACATAGAAAAGGCTCTGCTGTTCAAAGACTACACGTTGGCTACCTTTTTAGACATAGAAGGGGCCTTCAACAACGTAACCGCGGACTCCATCCTGAGCTCCCTCAACAAAATAGGAGTTGAAGGAGGCATCAGATCATGGATAGGCGAAATGCTAACGAGCAGGAAGATAACAGCCGAACTGAGTGGCACTCATCACACCAGGTTTGTGAAGAGGGGCACACCTCAGGGGGGAGTTTTATCTCCATTGCTCTGGCTGATCAACATGGACGACATATTGAAAGAACTCAATAGCGAAGGAATAAAGGTGGTAGCCTACGCGGACGACGTAGTCCTACTCACCACAGGACCATTTCCCGAAGTTATCAGTGAACTGATGACAAGGGCACTCACCAAACTGAACACATGGGCTAAAGCCTGCGGATTAGGCATTAACCCGAGCAAAACGGAACTTATGCTCTTTACGAAAAGAACAAAGATCCCCCGGTTCACAAAACCAAAGCTAGATGGAACAGAACTAGAGCTATCCCAACAAGCCAAGTACTTGGGGGTGATACTGGACACAAAATTATCATGGAAAAACAACATCAAAGAACGAGTCAAGAAAGCGAGTATAGCATTCTACTCGTGCAGAAAGATGTTTGGAAAGAACTGGGGCATACACCCCAAGATCATAATATGGCTCTACACAGCGGTGGTGAGACCCATACTGACATACGGAGCACTAGTATGGTGGCCAGCACTAACTAGGGCATATAACAGACAACAACTCACAAGGATTCAAAGATCGGCGTGCGCAGGTGCCACGGGAGCATTAAGATCATGCCCTGCGGCGGCGCTAAACGCAGTGCTAAACATGATCCCAATAGAACACTTCATAAGGAACACAGCAGCCCAAAGCGCGGTTCGACTGAAGGCAAGCCAAAGCTGGAAGAACTACCACACTGGGCACTGTACGATCCTGAATGAAATAGACTATTTGGGAACAACAGGAACAGACTACATGACAACCGAACTACGATTCGGAAACGCATATACAACCAGATACCCCACAAGGGAAGAATGGAGACGAGGGAGTGTATCCGAACTAGACGAAGTATCCCTCTACACCGACGGCTCGAAAATGAGATGCGGTGTAGGGGCCGGAATCTTCGCCGACAGCTGGGGAGAAGAAGAGTCCTTCAACCTCCCAGAGGTATTCGCAATTCTGAAAGCTGTCGAACTCTCAGAAAACCGAGACCTCAAGAATACCAAAGTTAGGATATACTCGGATAGCCAAGCGGCTATTAGATCTCTCGCATCATCAAGAACAACATCGACTCTAGTGGCCCAATGTAAAGAGGCGCTAAATAGACTCGCTGAAGATAACACGGTACAACTAGTATGGGTACCGGGACACAACGATATTCCAGGAAACGAGAAAGCTGACGAGCTGGCCAGGAAAGGGTCAGAAGGGAGCTCAGATACCTCAAATATACAAATCTCCTTGAACTCTGTCCAGAGGGAAATACTCGACCACTTCAGACGATTGGCCAGCGAAGAATGGTCAACGACGACTGAGAACAGAAGATCCAGGCTATGCTGGCCAGAATACAATAGGAGGAGGACAGCAGACCTGATCTCCAAAAGCAAAAAGGACATCAGAAGAATAACGACAACTCTCACGGGGCATTGGCCAATAGGCACTCATGCCTGTAAAATGGGCCTACCCCACAACACATATTGCAGAAGCTGCAAAGAAGAAACCGAAAAGGAGACACCGGAGCACCTGTTGTGTCACTGCCCGGCATTCAACAATATCAGAGCCCGACACTTCGGAGCCCACCAGCTAGGGTCACTAAGGGAGGTGGGGCGGCAATCAGTGAATGCCATCCTAGCGTACCTGAACGACACTGGCTGGTACTGAAGTGACGGCGCCGACTACGACAGTCGAGGGTGTGGATCAAAACGGAGCTTAGCTCTAATTGGAGGCTACCAGGGCAGCCTCACCACTTTAACCTACCTACCATTAATTAGATTCCTTTCTTAATTTGCTTTTATTCCATCTTATTTATCTGTTCATTATATTTTCCTTTTCTTCGCTTGCCTTATCTTATTTTTTTATTTGCCCTATTTATTCTTATTATGATATAATATTTATTTTATTTTATTATTTATTTATTTATTTTATTGTTTATTGTATTTTATTATTTATATTATATATTTATTTATTTATTGTTATTATTTTTTTTTTTGTTTTTTTTTCTCTTTGAACCTTGCTGCTTTTCCTCGTTGGTCTTATTTCATTTTATTTCTTTCCTTTCGTTTATTTGATTCCGCTTATTATTATTTTTTCTTTATTTTTAGTGTAGCCTTTAATTTTCTATATGATTTCCTCGCGCTGCTTTATTTATTGCGTTTATTTTCTTATTTAATTTATTTTAGGGTGTATCCAGCCTTTGTGTGTTTTAATTTCTTTCGATATGTCTTAATTCTAATTAATTTCGTTTATTTTATTATTTTATTTATTTTACTTTATTTTATTATTTTATTTGATTATTTTATTTTCAGTGTGTCCTGATTTTATTTAATTTTCTCAATATATCCTTTAAATTTATTTTATTTAATTTATTTTGATTTATTTATTATTTGATTTATTTTATTTTATGAATTTGTTTTATTTTATTTATTTTATTTCATTCATTTAATTTATTTTATTATTCTCATTTATTTTATTTTATTTATTTATTCACTGGTGCCCAGGATCTGAATATCCTTGGGGCCGAAGGATTATTATTATTCTCTCTTTCCTTTTTTTTGCAGGATCCCTCTGTTTAAATTTTAGGATTCGATGAGTTCGGGACGACGATTTAATTTTTCCTTAAGTTTTCTTGCTTGATGTGTTTTCAACGAAGGGTATTTTCTGAGTATCATATTCTAACAGAAAGGGCCTGTATATATGTTGGTCCCCGCCCTGATGGCGGCGCAACCAAGAGCGAAGATTATTAGAATATGCGTATGTATATGTATGAATGTATAATAGTAATTCGCGGTCTGCACGTGCAGCGACGGTTTTCTCTGCTCTGCCGACGTCGGTGCTGGCAGCGACGTGGATTTTGCTTATTGACTAAAATGTAAATCTCGCGGCCTGTTTTTGGCGAGGCTGTACTATTTTTTTCTGTCGTGAATGGAATTTTCTAATGTCGTCTCCTCTTCCCCTTGTCCTTCGTTAACGGCCCAAAAAAACAAGGTGCCGTTGTGGCGGCTGCATGTGTGTCGCTAATTTGGAAGTTTTTTGCAATTTCTAGCCTTTGGATATGCATACATGTGTGTATGTATGTATATGTATTCACCGATTAAAATATCATGTTCGGCTGGCGGGGCTTTAATCCACCTTAGTAAGGATTTTTACATCTCCCCATGTTCTGACGGTCCCTTCTCGGGCGCCAAACTGTAAGGATGCACTACGGCCGGGATATAAACTCAGCGGTCCAGAGTCCCCTTCCAGATATAATTTATATTTTGGAAACGCCAGAACATGGAGGGGCCGAGGTTGGCGAGAATTTCAGGGGTGGGTTTTTGGCGTAGAGAACTGCGACTTCCAATTGCCCACGCTGGGCGGGAGAAATACTACCGGCCGGGGAATTTTCCAGCGGCCGAACCCTCCACTAGAGGCTGGAGATGGGTTCGGGATTTACCCAGCAGCCTGCTCCCGCGCCCGTAACCCAAGCCTGAAGCCAAACCTAAAATACGAACCCAACGGCCGCGGCTCGGCCTGGGATGCCTCCCCCGTGACTTGCGATCGCCAGTGAGGGCGCCTGGGCTAATCCCTACGGCGCACTCTGAGATTGGACAGGCGGATTGGGATGACCCAAAAGCCGCCGCCCGCGCCCACGACTGGAATTAATCTCAGCAGCGTGGCGCTACTGTTCCCGTCTTGTCCAATTCGGCGCCTGGAATTATCCAACGGCAGCCGAGATGGGGAGGAGGGGAGCAGAGGGTAATATAATTCACTAAGAATAGGGTAAAAAGGTAGTCGAGAGTGGATATGTTCATTGTGGGTTTATTTCATCGTATTTGTGTCTTAATTATTAGCTTCTTAATTGTGTTTCCCACTCCACTTTCCCCTACCTAGCACACACACCCCGAAATCTTTATATATGTATGTAACTGTAGGGCGGCTTCGCCTCGCTCACCCAATTAAATTGTCCGATATGGTTTTGCTGCTGCTCCTGGTTCGGTCTTCTTCCTTGTCTTCCTTTCACTTGTCAATTTAATTTCACTTCTAATGGTTCTCCTGGTCGATTTGCGAGTGATTCCAAATCTTATTGTTCACTCCGCCTTGACCTAATTCTGCCGGTCCCTCTGGCAGCAGCGCTGCCACGATCGCTGGCACGCGCCGTTCCGCATTCCATGCATTCTGCATGCCTGCGCTCTTTCCCTCTCGCTCTCTCCTGAGCGAGCAGGTGGCGGGTGCGAATTCCGTCGCATTCCCACGGGCTCTGCCGCCGCCCGTGTCGTAGGCCTCTGCCCCCGAACGCTCTCTCCGCCGCTCGCTGGTTGGCGGCTCTCCCGTTCCGGTCCTTTGGGATGCAGTTCCGTCGTTCCGTACCGCTTCCTGGCCGGCGTTCCCCGGCGATGTTGCCGATAATATTGCCAATGATGCTGCCGGTAATGTTGCCGGTGTGTGTACGGCCTACGCCTACGTCCCTACTCCGTAATTCCTGATCCCTAATATATTATCATAATCTTAATCTTAACCTTAACTTAATATTTACAAGATTATTTTACAATATTTTCATCTGCGACTAATAAATTAAAAAAAAATCTTCTGCCGTTTTCTTAAAACTACAAAATATATAATGCCCACCCCTTAAAACTAAAAAATTTAAAAATAAAACTTATGCTCATCTCTTAAAACTACAAAATATAAAATGCCCACTCCTTAAAACTAAAAATTTTCATCGAGAAACACTAAAAAATAAAAAAAATCCTTAAAACTAAAAAATTAAAAA
The DNA here is from genome assembly GCA_035046345.1 of Drosophila birchii. Taxonomy (NCBI): domain Eukaryota; kingdom Metazoa; phylum Arthropoda; class Insecta; order Diptera; family Drosophilidae; genus Drosophila; species Drosophila birchii. The sequence continues at coordinate 143,578 of JAWNOA010000047.1, read as the reverse complement.
AAAAACTTCTTCCCATCTCCCTAAACTACAAAAAATAAAATGGCCACCCTTTAAAACTAAACAATTTATCAAAAAACTTGTAAAAAAATAAACAAACGTTTGCCCACCCCTTAAAACTAAAATATTAAAAAAAAACTTCTGCCCTTCTCTTAAAACTACAAAATATAAAATGCCCACCCCTTAAAACTAAACAATTTTATCAACAAACTCTTAAAACAAAATAACAAACGTTTGCCCACCCCTTGAAACTAAAAAATTAAGTAAAAAAAACTTCTGCCCTTCTCTTGAAACTACAAAAAATAAAATGCCCACCCCTTAAAACTAAACAATTTCATCAAAAAACTCTTAAAACAAAATAACAAACGTTGCCCACCCCTTAATACTAAAAAATTAAAAAAAAAAAACTTCTGCCCATCTCTTAAAACTATATAATATAAAATGCCAACCCCTTAAAACTATAAAGTTCCATCAAGAAACCCTACAAAATAATAAAAAAAATCCTTAAAACTAAAAAATGTAAAAAAAACTTCTGCCCATCTCTTAAAACTACAAAATAGAAAATGCCTTCCCCTTAAAACTAAACAATTCTATCAAAAAACTCTTAAAATTAAAAAAATCTTTTGCCCACCCCTTAAAACTAAAAAATTAAAATAAAAACTTCTGCCCATCTCTTAAAACTAGAAAATATAAAATGCCCACCCCTTAAAACTAAAAATTTTCATCAAGAAACTCTTAAAACTAAAAATTTTGGTTCCGCCAAACTTGAGCGAAAAGCAACTAACAGCTTGCCGCCAGAGAGTCTGCAGAAATGACAAAATTCTCTAGAAAAGTCGCTTTGCGACAATGGCGCCGTTTCCAGTTGTCTTTGATGGCGCCGGAGAGGCGGGGGAAATTACAAAATAGTAAAAAATTGACTTAGCAACAGTGGAGTTTTTATACCCTTGCAGGGTATTATAATTTCAGTCAGAAGTTTGCAACGCAATGAAGGAGACATCTCCGACTCTATAAAGTATATATATTCATGATCAGGATCAACAGCCGAGTCGATCTAGCCATCTCCGTCTGTCCGTCTGTCCGTCTGTCCTTCTGTCTGTCTACCGTCTGTCAGTTTCTACGCAAACTAGTCCCTCAGTTTTAAAGCTATCTGAATGAAACTTTGTAGGTAGTCTTCTATATACTCTCACTCGTACATATGTCGGAACGAGCCGGGTCGGACGACTATATCATATAGCTGCCATAGAAACAATCGGAAAAATTTTGAAAACAAAATTCTAATTTTGTCAGTTTGCAAGATATTTTCATCAAATATGAGATTTATCCATTTTATATTTCATGAAAATCGGCCAACTATATCCTATAGCTTCGATAGTAACAATCAGGAAAATAAAAGAAAAACCCATAACTTTGTCAGTTTTCAACATATTTTCATCAAAGTTGAGATTTAGCCGTTTTATATTATTCCTAAATTTCGGTTTTAATTTTGTTAAGATCGGTCGACTATATCATATAGCTTCCATAGGAACAATAAGGAAAATTAAAAAAAAACCATAACTTAGCCGATTTTCAAACCATTTTCATCAAATTTGAGACTTGGCAACTAATAATTATTATTCCACAATTTCGGTTTTAATTTTTTGTTTAGATTCTGCAAGGGTATAGAAACTTCGGTGAGCGAAGTTAGCTTCCTTTCTTGTTCTTTCTATTGTATATTTTCCTATTGTTATTGGGTGGCGCCAGAAACTGTCGTTTCTGGTCGCGTTCGGTGAGATGAATGAAATTTGGCGACAGACAGGCGGGAGAAACAAAAACTCGCGATCTCGAGTTTGCAACAACATTGAATCCGCTTAGAAACGCACCTGCTCGCCCGCCTCTGTGTCTGGCTGATATTTGCGACATTTATACTTATCCGGGAATATTTGACCTGTTTTTTTTTTAAATTAATAAACAAAAAATGCAATCGTTTCGTTTTTTAAAATGTAATAAACTGGAATCCCAACACCCTATTTTCGTTGAAACTGCAAGTCTTCCCTTATTTTGAGAATAAAGTATTTTTAGCTTTTCTTTAATAAAGTTTATGTTTACGTTTTATTTATTTTATTTAATATCAAAAAGTTAATAAAAAAAATTATATATAATTTTTATTCAAGAAAACAAACTTTTGAAATATTATAAGCCTTTTTGAATTCCACCAAATTTTAATAAAGTTTATGTTTACGTTTTGTGTATTATTTTAAATCTAAATAAAATAACCAAAAATTTAATAAAAAAAACTTAATTGGTAATGTGATTTATTTAGTTTAAGCAGCTAAAAAATTATTTTTAGAAAGATAGATACAAAATAGGTTTAGGACTTAATTTTGTTTGTTTGTTAATTAGTTTAAGAAAATAAAAATATATTAAAAAATACAGAGAACTTGTGACAGTCTGCCGCCCAGTTTCCCAGATAGCTCAGGGACGGCCAGAGTCCGCCTAGTAATCCGAGTGGTAGCTGTAAGAGATCTTTCCCCCGATTCCCACTAAGAACAGTGGAGAGAATTCGGTTACTTAAGTAGGTTTCTCGGTTTATTCAATGCTCGTGGTACAAAGTTGTCGATCTGGATCTCGGTTCCGCTGCAGCCTGGTCTTCTATGCTGCGGAACGCGCCCGCCGGTCAGTTCGGCCCGGAATACGTCGGCGCTTCGGGACGCCCGACAGGTCAGCTCGGAGGGTGATGGGCCCGGGAGCCTGTGGAGAAAAGAGCAGAGAGACGGTGGGGACTCGGAAATCTTCAGAGAGTAGTTGCGGCGGACTCGGAAGTCTTCAGTCGCAGGAGAGAGATAGCGGACTCGTAAGTCTTCAGAGAGAATTCGCGGTGGACTCGAAAGTCTTCGGTTTGCGAGAGAGAGAGCGGGCGGACTCGTAAGTCTTCAGAGAGAATTCGCGGTGGACTCGCAAGTCTTAGGTTTGCGGGAGAGAGAGGGCGGACTCGTAAGTCTTCAGAGAGAATTCGCGGTGAACTCGAAAGTCTTCGGTTTGCGGGAGAGAGTGAGCGGACTCGTAAGTCTTCAGAGAGAGAGAGACGGACTCGTAACTCTTCCAAGAGAGAGGGCGGGCGGACTCGTAAGTCTTCAAAGAGAGAGGGCGGGCGGACTCGTAAGTCTTCAAAGAGAGACGGCGGGCGGACTCGTAAGTCTTCAAAGAGAGAGACTTCGGCGGGCCGAATTCTATGTCGCAACTCGCAAGTCCTTCGACAATGTATTGGCAACCCAAATCCTCGGATTCTGGTCGCCTACCCAAAAAGTGACTTTGGCTGCTGACTACAAGGAGTGTGCTGCTAGAGGCTTACCGCTCCCGATCGCTGTCGGCTGCTAAGTGTGACCGTGGCCGCTAGTATGGCCCTTTCTCGGCGCGCGCGCGCATTTTATTCAAATTCAATTCAATCGGCTTCATTCTTTCTCCTTTATTTACAATTTCCTTTTATTTACATTTTTGTGCGCGGCACGCGTCACAAACTTAAATTGGATAGTTAGGCTTATGATAAATATATACAAATATATTTATAAATAACAACCAAAACAAAAGACTTAAGCAACATACTTGATTACAGAACCTATACTTAACAGCTCGACTGTTAGCTCGTTTTTTAGCTCGACTGTTAGTTATATATTTGTTCTGCGTTCAAGTTCGTTTCTTTTGTTTGTCATTTTGTATATTTTAAACCATTTACTACGAAGTTTTGTGTTAAAATATACTTAAATTAAATAAAAATGTGCTAACTAAATAAAACGTTTAAGCACCTAATGAATAATTTTTAAGATAAATAAAAATAACTTGAAGACTTAATTTTGAATGTTTATCATTTATAATTAAAGAGCTTATGAATTATTTTTAAGATAAATAAGAATAAATGTATAAATTCAAAGGACTTTATTAGTATAGTTTTTATTCTGTTTTATTTTTTTAGTTTTAAGAGATGGGCAGAAGTTTTTTTTTTAATTTTTTTAGTTTTAAGGGAAGGGCAAACGTTTGTTATTTTGTTTTAAGAGTTTTTCGATGAAATTGTTTTTTTAAGGGGTGGGCATTTTATTTTTTGTTGTTTTAAGAGATATGCAGAAATTTTTTTTTTAATTTTTTAGTATTATTAATATATTATATTTTTTTTATATTATATTTTTTAGTGTTTCTCGATAAAAATTTTTAGTTTTAAGGGGTGGGCATTTTATATTTTCTAGTTTTAAGAGATGGACAGAAGTTTTTTCTTAAATTTATTCGTTTTAAGGGGTGGCCAAACGTTTGTTATTTTGTTTTAAGAGTTTTTTTACGAAATTATTAGTTTTAAGGGGTAGGCATTTTATTTCTTGTAATTTTGAAAAGATGGGAAAAAGTTTTTTTTTTAATTTTTTAGTTTTAGGGTGTGAACAAACGTTTGTTATTTTGTTTTAAGAGTTTTTTGCTGAAATTGTTTAGTTTTAAGGGGTGGGCATTTTATTTTTTGTAGTTTCAAGAGAAGGGCAGAAGTTTTTTTTACTTAATTTTTTAGTTTCAAGGGGTGGGCAAACGTTTGTTATTTTGTTTTAAGAGTTTGTTGATAAAATTGTTTAGTTTTAAGGGGTGGGCATTTTATATTTTGTAGTTTTAAGAGAAGGGCAGAAGTTTTTTTGTAATTTTTTAGTTTTAAGGGGTGGGCAACGTTTGTTATTTTGTTTTAAGAGTTTCTTGATGAAATTGTTTAGTTTTAAGGGGTGGGCATTTCTTATTTTGTAGCTTTAGGAGATGGGCAGTTTTTTTTTAAATTTTTAGTTTTAAGGGGCGAAAAACGATTTTTGTTTTTTGTAGTTTTTTTTCCAATTTTCCAAAATTCATATTTTGTAAAGTTTTAATTTTTTCAAAATTCTAAAGTATGGTCATTTTTTTACATCAATTTAGTTACGAATTCAAGAAAAATATATTTGAAGAAAGTTAATTTTCTATGTTAAACAGGAGCAAATCTTTAAGGCTCCATATTTTTTTAAGTGTACATTTTTTCTAAATTCTTTAAGGTTGATAAACGTGGGCAAACGAAGTTATTGCGATTTCCAAAAAAGAAATTGAAAAAAGTCAACTTTTTATTAAAAACAAGATGGATATACAGTCGGGTGTCCCGACAGTAGAATACCCGATTAATTTGGTTCCCGAGAATATGAAGCCAAAAACTAAGAAACGGAGAAAAATTGACATTAAGTGCAAATGTTAGCTGAATCAAAAGTACAGTTGGTAGCTCAGTGGATAAAGCCACGCGTGCATTTTTGTATGCAATTGGCCTGGGTTCGATTCTGCCACCAAATCATAGTATTTTTTTTTTTTTTTAATAAAATATAGTTTTTTAAGTTTTTTTTTTTATTTCTTAGTATAAAATACTATAATAATTTTGATTTACAGTTAAAAATTACAAAAAAAAAAAATTTGACTTGTCGCCGGCAGGAATCGAACCCGCGAGTACTTCACTTCTACACTTCGCGTAGACTTCATTTTAGTCAGCTGCACCATCAACCAATTCGAAGTCGGTAATCTTAATTTCATAAAAATGTGAAATTAAATTTTGATTTGGATATTTGGAGCCCTCTGCCTGCGCTGCCTCTGGTATACATAATATGTATGAAGTAAAAAGGCTATATCTCCGCTATTTATGGCACGATCGCAATGAAATTTGGACAATCTGTGTATTTTGATAAAATACATCAAGGTTTTGAATATGGTTTACATAGCTTTATAAATTTGGGATATATAATATATGGTTTTTTTCAAATAGCTCATCCAAAAAGGGGAGCAGCAAAAATTTAAAACAAACTTGATCTGCGTGCAGGTATAAGAAGTCTAAATCCCAAGTTTCGTGTATCTAGCTCTCTGAGATCTAGGCGTTCATACAGACGGACAGACAGACAGACAGACAGACAGACAGACTGACGGACGGACGGACGGACAGACGGACATGGCTATATCGACTCATTTAGTGGTCCTGATCTATATTTAGGTAACTTTTGGGGGTCTGCCACGCCTCCTTCTGTCTGTTACAGAATATCGCACTCGCACAGAACTATAATACCTGTGTACCAGGTGGTACAGGGTATAAAAAATGATGTAAATTTACATCACTTGATATTTTCCAAACTGGAAGTGGGAAAAAACTAAAAGGTGGGCAAACGATGGACAATCGATTCCAACTTTCAAATTTCCATAATTTCCATAATTATAATCAAAATAAAAATTATTATTAAAACAACAACAACAATAGCCGTGGAGGAAACAACAACGCACTATACGAAATTTGCTGGCCAAAATTAATATCTCAAGAACGGAGCAAGAAAATTCAAATCGGTTTTTTGCATTGGGCTAGGAAAACCATTATCTATTGAAATTTGAAAAAGTGGGTGTGACACCGCCCCTTCTTTTTTTAATTTTAATTATTTTGCAAATATGTCTAAAATACTTTTTTAAAATAAAGCAAGGGTTTTTTAATAGTTATGTGATATATTTTTAATAACAGTGGGCGTGGCACGCCTTACTTTTATTAATAAAAATAAAAAACTGCCAACTGCCTCGCTCCATTTGCCGAACAACTCAGCATTTTTCACACTGAGGTTATGTTCTTAAAATTAAAATTTCACGGAAATTGGTTGAAAGGTGTAATTCTAATTACACTCATTTGAACAAGAATTGAATACTCTACAACATTGAATACATTTCGATGGACTCTGCTGGACTCACTTTATATAGCTTTTCAAAAATGAGGCACCATCAAAAATATGCATTTTTTTAGGTTACTTACACTTTTACTATATTAAGGGGACAAAACGAGTTTTTTACACATTTGAAATGCATAAACCTCTGGTTAGAACACGTTTTTTAAAATTCCAATGATATTCTTTAAAATTTGACTTTTAACGATTGCAAAATTTAATAAAAAACGCCAATATATTTCCGATAGCTGTGTTTGATTACACAGTGCGACAAAATTCAACTTTTTGTCTGTATCTGGAATGAGACAAACCTTTTCTTATAGATTTTTGGACGCTGAATCCGAATCTTTAATCAGAATTTGTCTATCACGTAACATTTTTGCAAAAAACGAGTTCAAAGTTGCCAAAAACGCTGTTTTTGCCCTACTTTACAGTAATATAGCTCGGTTTCAAGAGGTGCTAGAAACTTGGTTCTTTTCGCAAAATATAGCTAAATACTTCTATAATGATGACCAAGTGGTCATTCATCGAATACGTTTCTAATGGACAAATGATATGCAATTGAATAACGCGCGCGCGCGCGCCTTGTCCAGGATGTTACCGCAGCAATATGGGGCGCGCGCGCGCCTTATTCAATTGCATATCATTCACCAATTAAAAATGTATCCGACGAATGACCACTCGGTCATCATTATAGAAGTATTTAGCTATATTTTGCGAAAAGAACGAAGTTTCTAGCACATCTTGAAACCGAGTTATATTACTGTAAAGTAAGGCAAAAACAGCGTTTTTGGCAACTTTGAACGCGTGCAAAAATGTTACGTGATAGACCAATTCTGATTACAGATTCGGATTCAGCGTCAAAAAATCTATAAGAAAAGGTTTGTCTCATTCCAGATACAGAAACCGTGTTGCACTGTGTTATATGATGTTTTTAAGTGGCGCCATCTATCGAAAATTCTGGTATGCAACATTGATCAATGATCAATTGTGAACCCATTGCACCTAAAATTACTTACATCGGCCAACTTTAAAAAAATGACTTTTGACCAGCAAAAGTGGTAAAACTTCCTATAGTGCAACGGTAATATCAACAACAACAATAATCACAACAATGTTAGAGTAACCCAAACGAGTTCGGGAAACTCCCTTTAAATTCAGCACAATAAACAATAAAATTCACACAATAAATCTCAGTCTAAATACATTTGTTACTTTCACAAACGTAGTAACAGGAAATGAATTAGTTTTTCTATTAGATACAGGCGCGGAAATATCAATATTAAAGGAAAACTCCGATCATTTTCAAAACATCCGAGATAACCAGGGTATAAGTCAGGAAGTCAGAAGAATATTTATCATGAACCACTTTCAAACTACGAGGTAGTACAAACAGGCTTGGAAACCCGACAAAAAACTGTGTTATCTCAACTTGCACAAAACTTCCCCTCTCAATTCAAAGAAAAACTTACTACATTATGCACCCAGAATAGTGATGTATTCGGATTAGAAACCGAATCGATCACTACAAATAACTATTATAAACAAAAACTGAGATTAATTGATGATGAACCCGTATACACGAAAATTATAGAAATCCTCATAGTACGCAAGACGAAATCCAAAAACAGGTTCAAAAACTCGCGAATTATTGAATAGTGGAACCCTCTGTATCTCCTTATAATAGCCCACTTTTGTTAGTACCTAAAAAATCACTTCCGAATACTGAAAATAAAAAATGTCTATTAGTAATTGACTATCGTCAAATTAATAAAAAACTCTTGTCTGATAAATTTCCGCTCTATAGAATAGATTATATTTTAGATCAACTAGGGAGAGCAAAATATTTCTCATGCCTTCACTTAATGTCAGATTTTCATCAAATTGAACTCGAAAAAAGTTCACGGGATATAACATCCTTTTCAACAAATAATGGTTCGTATCGTTTCACGCGATTACAATTTGGTTTAAAAATAGCGCCAAACTCTTTTCAGAGAATGATGACTATAGCTTTCTCTGGATTAGAACCTTCGCAAGCATTCCTTTATATGGATGACTTAATAGTCATAGGTTGCTTCGAAAAACACGCGCTCCTGAAAAATGCTCATTTTTCATGCATGAAGTCACTTTCTTAGGACATAAATGCACAGATAAAGGAATCTTGCCTGACGACAAGAAATTCGACGTCATCCAAAATTATCCAGTCCCACAAGACAGCGCTAGAAGATTCATTGCATTTTGCAATTATTATAGACGCTTTATAGGAAATTTGGCTGAATACTCTCGTCACATAACGCGATTATGTAAAAAAGATGTAAAATTCGAATGGACAGAAGAATGTCAGAAAGCCTTCGAACATCTTAAATCAGCACTAATAAATCCTACTTTGTTGCAATATCCAGATTTTAGCAAAGAATTTTGCATAATCACAGATGGCTAGCAAATACGATTGTGGAGCGCAGCGGGACGCAAATGAAACTGAGGAAACTCGCGCCCCCGCCAGGGAGCCCGAGAGTCGCACACAACGCGAGAACGGCTGGGAAGTCGTTGCTAGGAAGCCGAAAACGGCGCGCCACGCCCGCCCGAATGCGGTCATCGTACAGGCGAAGGGCAGGTCCTACAGCGAGGTACTTGCCTTGGTGACTAGGAGGGACGACAAGCAGCTGTCAGAGCTGTGAAGGTGCGTCTCCAAGGCTCGCCGAACCAACAATGGGAACCTGTTCCTTGAGGTTGCCAAAGGCAGCGCCGAGAGTGCGGGGAGCTTGAAGGAGAGCATAGAGAAAGTGCTCGGCGCGCCACAACGGAGGACGACTCAGTGGTCATCATGGAGATCCGCGGCATGGACTCCATCACAACCAAGCAGGAGGTCTGTGCCGCGATCGCGCGCCAGTTCAACTTCGAGGTTGAACGGGTGAAAGTGCGTGGAATGCGCCGTGGCTACGCCGAAACGCAGACGGCGGTGGACAGCGTGGACCATCTGCAGGATCCGGGAGAGAGTAGGCCCACCTAGGTGCTTCAGATGCCTGGCACATTGCCGTGCACTGCAAAAGCCCAGTTGACAGGAGTGAATGCTGCATAAAATACGGGGAGCAGGTACACAGGGAAGCTTCTTGCACTAAGGAGGCATGATGCTTCATAAGGAAGGAAAGAGACGAGGCACAAGGCCGGCGGTAGAGACTGCCCAGCCTCTACAAGCGGTAACGGGATCCACAGGCCCAGATGCGGTTGATCCAGCTCAATCTGAATCACTGCAGAGCAGCGCAGGATTTCCTGCTGCAGACAGTGCGCGAGCTAGGCTCGGAGGTGGCAATCCTTAGCGAGCCATACAGGACTGGTAGCGGCCGTGGCTGGGTCCCCGACAGCATAGGCAGAGCGGCCCTGTGGCTGTGCGGAGCGGAGGCGCCGGAGATGCGCGAAGTTAGAGCAGCCCAGGGCTTCGTACGAGCCAATGTGGGTGACATCTGGCTGTACTTGTACTACTTGGCACCAAGTCTCAAGCTCGAGGCCTTCGGCAGGATCCTGGACGAGCTGAGCAGCGACTTGCGGGGTCGAAGCAAGGTGGTCGTCGGGGGCGACTTCAACGCCTGGGCCGTGAAATGGGGCTCCGCTCAAACCACCGCCAGAGGCCGAGCAGTGCTGGAGTTCATTGCCTCTTTGGACGTGGTCCTGCTGAACGAAAGATCCCGGCACACCTTTAGCAGGGCAGGAGCCGGTTCTGTGATCGACCTCACGTTCGCCAGCAGCGCGCTGGCCCGCCTAGCGCAATGGAGGGTCAGCGAGGCCTATACCGCCAGCGACGACGAAGCCATCGAGTGCTGGATTGGCATCGTAGGCCACACAAGGGGCACACAGCCACACCCTAGGAAGGCGTTCCGCCAGGACACATTCAGACCGCTAGTCTTTACGAGCGCCCTTGAGGGCTTCTCGGCAGATGAGTCCGATGGGGCAAACGTGCTGGCCGAAAAGCTGGCGGAGGCAGTGGAAGGCGCCTGCAGTCGGAGCATGCTCCAAAGGAAGCCGTTCCGGAAGCACCACTCGCCGGTGTACTGGTGGAGCGAGGAGATTGCGGAGCTGCACCGCACTGCCCTTCGCACCAGAAGGCTGATACAGCGCGCTAGAGGCACCGCACGCCTCCCCGCATGCAGTGACAGCTACAAAGCGGCTAAGAGGGAGCTAAAGACCGCCATCAGCAACAGCAAAAGGAGGTGCTGGAGGTCTGAGGACTGGAGTTAGCAGCGCACAAAACCGAGGCTGTCCTGATATCGAGCCGGAAGGTTGTGGAGACGGCCAGCGTGCGGGTCGGATGAAACACAATCCGGTCGCAGCGGGCAATCAAGTACCTGGGAGTCTTCAGCGACACGCGCCTGTCGTTTAAGGAGTATGCGCACAAGAAGGCTAGTGGGACAGCAGGAGCGCTATCCAGGATGCTTCTCTACAAGAGAGGGCCCAAGCAGGCGACGAGGATGCTGCTATCATCGGTGGTAACCTCGCAGATCCTGTACGCCGCGCCGGTGTGGTCGGAAGCTGCTAAGGTTAAGACCTACATGCGGGGGGTGGAGGCGACCTACAGGCTATGCGCCGTCAGGAAAGCGTCAGCGTTCCGGACCATCTCGGAGGACGCGGTGCTGGTCATCGCGGGACAAGTCCCGCTTACGGAACTGGTAAGGGAGCGGAAGGAGACAGCCATTGCCCCGACGACCAGTGGGTCGGAGCAGCCGACCAGGGCCGATCGTAAGACAGCCGCCAGGAGGAAAAGCATGGAGAGGTGGCAGTCCAGCTGGGACTCCTCGTCCAAGGACCGCTGGATGCACGTCCTCATACCGGACATTACGCGCTGGGTGGAACGAGCCCATTAAATGGTGGACTACCTCACGCAGGCCACGGACGCTTCCGCCAGTATCTGAAGCGGTTCGGCCAAGAGGCGGAGGACTGGTGCCCAGAATACGGTACCGGCATAGTGGAAGACGAGCGGCACGTGCTCTTCGAGTGTCGCAGGTTCGGCCTCAAACGGCAGGAGCTAGAGGCGGTAGGCGGGTGCGCTATCAGCGTGGAAACGCTCGTCCCGAGAATGCTGGACGACCGGATAGTGTGGGAGGCGGCAGCAACCTTCACGGCGGGGGTGATGAAGCAGCTGAGGGTCCAGGAGCGTAGGCGGAAGGAGCAGCAGGAGTAAGGGGCCCCGCGCACGCGAAGCAATGACAGGCGGCTATACCGCGTTCACGCACCTCTTTTCCTTCCTTTCTTACTTCTCTTATTCTTATTGTTGATATTATTGTAATCTGTTAGCCGTAATTGTAAGCGTATCTGTATTAGTAAAGTAAAGTAAGGTAAGAAAATCTGAATACAAAAAAAAAACAAAAAACAAAAAACGCTTATGGAGCAGTCCTAACTCAAAACAAAATGGACTACAACTTCCAGTTTCATACGCATCAAGATCCTTCACAAAAGGTGAAAGCAACAAAAGCACTACAGAACAAGAATTAGCAGCTATTCATTGGGCAATAACACATTTCAGACCACATATATATCGTAGACACTCCACTGTCAAAACAGACCTCAAAGCACTTACCTATTTATTTTCAATGGTAAATCCAAGTTCCAAGCTAACAAGAATGAGATTTGAATTAGAGGTAGAGGAATTTTACGGTAGAGTATCTAAAGGGTAAAGATAATTTTTTAGCCGATGCGCTATCTCGCATTACAATCACAGATTTGAAAAATATACAATCAAACAATATAATTCTGAAAGTCACTACCAGAAATCAAAGTAAACAGGAAAATTCCTGCGCAGGAAATGAAAAAGAAAAAGTAGATTTGCACACGCAAAGTCTTACTAAAACTTCTAAGCCCAACGTATACGAAGTCATTGTAAATGACGAGGTACGAAAAGTAGTGACCTTGCGAATAACAGATTCTCTATATTTTTTAAAACAAGGAAAACAGATTATACTTAGGCCAGTTCTTCCAAAGGCTTGAAAAGGAAGCCGGTATACTCAATATCAGCCAACTCAAAGTGGCACCGAGCGAAAAGATCTTTGATACTGTTTGTGTTGAGGCTTAGGTGCCTGGCAGATAGTGCATAAACTATTGCCTGTAGTTGTCGCAACTAGCACTTGGAACTAGTTGGACGGTTTGATTGGGTTTGGGTGAGGTTTGGGTGAGGTTTGGTTGGTTGGTTGGTTGGTTGGATGAGGTTGGTTTGTTGGTTGGTTGAGGGCATGAAGACACGGCGATGGTGTCTGGCGCATGTTGTGCATTCATAAAAGCTCTGTTGTGAGGTAGAACTCTTACTGACTTTATTAATGAAAACTTAACAGTATATATAGGTACAAAATGCTTATGGTAACAAATATCGTATAACAAAACTAATGTGGGTTTCTGTGAATGTGGGTTACTGTGTATGTGGGTTATTGTCAGCTATAAGTGACCTGAGACTTATTGCCCTATTTCGCTTTCCTCATGTCCGCCAGCTATGCATATTCGCTTGACCTGCGACTGAAGAATTGTTATGTAGTATTCTAAATGTTATTGCTTATGGGTTTTATTCATGACTGAACAGATACTATCTCAATAGAATCTTTTAAAAGTATGGGCAATTACAATCGTTAAGATTAGCGCTTCTCAAGCCGGTGACCCTTTTATCAAATAATGATACAGAAAAAGAAGCAATACTGTGTACATTCCATGATGATCCAATTCAAGGTGGTCATACAGGCATTACAAAAACCTTGGCCAAGGTCAGAAGACACTATTATTGGAGAAATATGTCCAAGGACATAGAAGAGTACATAAACAAATGTCCAAAATGCCAAAAGTCTAAAACGACTAAACTAAAACCCAAAGACCCCGCTAACAATAACCGAAACTCCACAAAGAGCTTTCGATAGAGTAATTATAGATACTATTGGTCCACTACCGAAATCCAATAATTGAAACGAGTATGCAGTAACACTCATCTACGATTTAACCAAGTACTTAGTAGCGATCCCAATACCCAACAAGAGTGCAAATACAGTAGCTAAAGCTATATTAGAAGATTTTATTTTATTTATTTATTTCCAATGAAGACGTTCATTATGGACATGGGAACAGAATATAAGAATTCAATTATTGAAGATCTATGTAAATATTTAAATATTAAAAACATAACTTCAACTGCACACCACCACCAGACTGTAGGTACCGTGGAGCGAAGCCACAGAACACTTGATGAGTTCATCCGTTTCTACATCTCAGTTGACAAAACAGATTGACACGACACCCCTCTATTGTACATGACTATTGTCCATATAAGCTAGTTTTTGGTAAAACTTCAAATTTACCTAAACATTTCAATAGCATAGATACGATTAAACCCCTTTATAATATAGAAGACTATGCTAAGGAATCAAAATTTAGATTAGAACAGGCATTTAAGAGAGCTAGATTAATGTTAGAATCCAATAAATTAAAACAAAAACTTAACTACGACAAAACTAGTTTAGATTTTGACTTAAAAATAGGACATCAGGTTTTATTGAAAAATGAAACAAGGCATAAGCTAGATTTTAAATATACAGGACATTATAAGGTAGAACAAATAGGAGCTAGAGATAACATAACTATAATAAATAATACAAATAAAAAACAAATAGTACATAAAGATAGATTAAAGCTCTTCGTTCCATAACCAAATTTTTAATTATATATATATCACGTATGGCTATACATTAAATAAGCGTACACTAAATAATCATACATAAAATAAGAGTAAATAAATAAATAAGATAAACAAATATACAAAAATTAAAACAAAAAAAAAGAAGAAAAAATTAATTAAAGATCAACAAAAAAAAAAACTAAATTAAAAACACTAAAAAAATTTTTTTTTGTAACTTAATACTAGAAAATAACTCCATTACATTACGTTATTTTTCAAAAGGAGGGAGATGTGGTATGCACACACATAAATATATAAAGATATATATATTAACGCACTGTAACATTCAGTCGCAATTAATTATACAACCCAAGGTATCGGTCATCAACCTAAGTGGCCGAAATATGAACCCCTCGCCAAGCATTGGCACGCAGAAAGTGCATACGGCGGCATAAATTCAACACGAGCGGTCCTTACGTATGTGCGTATACCTCCGCGCTCCAGACTAAGCGAGCATAGCTTTATACTTATGAATACATAGCCGTCTTCAGCTGCCACTGCTCTGCTCTAAATAATAAATTAAATAAAGATTATAAATAAAACAAACCAAAAGAAACCAATCGGACTTATATTATTTGGAGGAACATGGTCCGGAGGATTTAGTATATTACACCTTAGGACGAGCCGAGCTTTGGTGAGGCCACTGACAAATTATAATAAGCACTCTGAATTTGATTCTTGAAGAGCAAACAACCCCAGGCTTCTTCATTTTAGAATACTTGAATACATATTAAACTTAACATATAAAATACAACTTGTTGGGAGGATCCTAATCAGGAGGTAATCTAACTCGCTCCCAGGAGGCGACCGTTTTTGGCCCTGTTGGCGAGGCCAGGAGGGCTTGCAGGCTCTAGTGTGTGGCCTGCACCCGCTGGTTGCGCGGTGACGTTGGCACGGGTGCCGTCTCTACGAACCCTGCCGGCGCGGGTCGCCTTAGGCTGTCGGCGGACCGGCCGACAG
Organism: Drosophila birchii; assembly: GCA_035046345.1. Lineage (NCBI taxonomy): Eukaryota > Metazoa > Arthropoda > Insecta > Diptera > Drosophilidae > Drosophila > Drosophila birchii. Next base: position 128,224 of record JAWNOA010000047.1, on the reverse strand, counting down.
GGTTATTGTCCGGTTGGTGGCTGCTGGAGTCAGCAGCGGTGGCCTTGGTTCTTGGTTTGCCCCGGCTCGCCCTAGGCTGCTGGTGGGCCGATCAACGGGGATGTCTTCAGCGGGCAGGATGGCGTCTGGGTCTGGTTCCGGATACCGTGTAAAGGGCGGGTCCTGGCCGTTGGGTGACTGTCCACTTGTTTTGCTGCCCTCGTCGCCGTTAAGATGTGTGGCACCGACGCCCTCCTCCGATCAGGAACGTTCTCGCTGCGGTGGATATCAGTGACACCGGCGCCCTCCACCAGGCAGGAGTAGGAGCAATGCGGCCGGTGGTGCTGGCTGATACAGTGGTTGACTCGCTATCCCCTGGGGTCTCCGGGCTACTGCCGGAGGTGCCGCCATTCTCATCGGAGCTAGGGGTGCTGCTGCTGCTACTGTGCTACTCCCAGGCCCGGAGTGTTGACGGGACTGCCGGGCTCAGGCGGACGACAAGGTCGCCCTGTTCGTCGCCGCTGCTGAGGGATATCACCTCGTCGTCGGTGATATCCTCATTTACCGGGGTGGCCGGAGCGATCGCGGCGAGTGTTTCCAAGCGGGTTTCCTTGTAACATTAGATTCTCCTTCGTCGTCGTAGATACTTTTTTCTTCTTTCCCTAGTTGACTTTCTTGGTCATCGTATCTTGGAGTTTTCGCTTCGTCGTTGTAGTAGATGTCTCTTCTTTTTTTTTTCGTTGGCATGTATTTTACTTCGCCGTCGTAGATTCCTTCGTCGCCGGGCTGTTTCCTTCATCGTCGGGGATCTCTTCGTGGTTGTCGTCGGCGTTGTTCTGATGATAGGGCATCAGGAAACTGATACTAGCGGGGCGACATTTGCGCGTGGCCGGAGCCTTGTGCTGATCTATGTTGGGTGAAATTTCACCACTTGGTATAGCCCATCGTTTTTTGCCGCCAGTTCAGCGGCAAAGCCTTCGGCTGCGATTGGTAACACGTGCCGGCGCATTAGGACTTGGGTGCCCAGTGCTGGCCTCCAATCTCGTCGTCGTAGATTCCAACTCTTTGACACTATTTGCTCGGGTGACTTCTGGCCCTAAGTACGTTGTAGTCAAGGGGTGCGAGGCACGGAAGAAGAGAAATCGGCCTGCGGGAGTTCAACTGCCCAAGCCGTCACAACCTGCAGTACCTTCTGTCCCAAAAAACTAACTAACTAACTAAATGTATTTACAGAAACCTGGTTGAAGCCGGAGATCCTCTGCTCCGAAATTCTTTCATGTAAGTACACTATTTACAGATTAGACCGTCTTCTCCAGCGTGGTGGCGGAGTTTTAATTGCCGTTGACTCCTGCCTAATCTCGGATCGGGTGGTATCTAATGACTTTTTGGAAATCGAATTTATCTGCGTTAAACTATCATGCAGAGGTAGTTGCATTTATGTAACCTGCTCTTACATTCCTCCATCTTCGGAAGAGCCAATTTATTGGAAACACCTTTCGGCAATTCGGGCAGTTTCCAATAGGCTTTCTGATAGGGACCAATTAGTGGCTTTGGGTGACTTCAATAACCTGGAGCTCACTGGTCTTCTGATGGTGTGTCTAACGTCCTTCACACTGCGGCACAGCATGACCTCATAAATGGCTTGCTTGATTTATCATTATCTCAAGTTAACCATATCTTTAATTCTTTAAACCGCTTACTGGATTTATGCTTTGTCTCCGATCCTGCAGGCGTAAACATAATTAAAGTTCCTCCAATGACGCAACCTGAAGATCCTTATCATCCAACTTTCGATGTGACTATTGACACTGGGAAAGTTTTAGCTATTACACCTGAAAGCAGTTTAAACAGAGTCCGTGTTTCCGAAAGGCTGACTATCAGAGGCTAAGCACTTTAATAGCAGAATTTGATTGGTCTAATCTTTACACGAGCTCTGACATGGCATCCGCCGTTGATATCTTTTACAATGTCATGAACTCATTCTTCTCCTTATGTGTTCCTGAAACCTACCCGTCGGTCTCTAATAAACCATTTTGGTTTAACAAAGAGCTGACGCGTTTAAAAAACCTAAAATTTAGGCTTTATAATAAATATAAACTTACTGCTTCAAGAACGGCTTTCTCATCTTATCTTTGTGCTCGATCTAACTTTACCGTGCTTAACGCTCAGTGTTATAAAAATTATTTGACTCGTTGTAATGTCCAGTTCACGCAGGACCCTAAACAGTTTTATATCTTTGTTAACTCTAAACGTAAACCCACGTTAGACCCTCCCTCGCTGTGATTTAAGAATACTACAGTAAATTCTGATCAAGCAATTACTAATCTCTTTGCTGAGTTTTTTAAAACGACATAATTGCCCTCAACATCTTCAGATCATAAATTTTCTCCAACTATGCCCAGTTCGTCCTTAATCTTCAGTCCTATTTTAAACGAAAGCTCACTTATTCTTGATCTTCAACGTTGTTCAGTCACGGCAGCATTTATTCATAAGCAATAACATTTAGAATACGACATAATAATTCTTCAGTCGCAGCCACATGCATTTGTCGTTAATAAAGTATCAGTTACCAGGTCAAGCGAATATGCATAGCTGGCGGACATGAGAAAAGCGAAATAGAGCAATAAGTGTCAGGTCATATAACTGACAATAACCCACATACACAGTAACCCAAATTCACAGTAACCCACATTATTTTGTTATACGATATTTGTTTCCATAAGCATTTTGTACCTATATATACTGTTAAGTTTTCATTAATAAAGTCAGTAAGAGTTCTACCCCACAACAGAGCTATTATTCATGCACATGTGCCCGACACCATAGCCGTGTCTTCCCCAATCAAACCTCATCCAGCCAATCAACCACACCCAAACACAATTCGAACCGTCCAACTAGTTCCAAGTGCTAGTTGCGACAACTGCAGGCAATAGTTCATGCACTATTTGTCAGGCATCTAAGCCTCAACCCAACATACGTGTTAAGCCAGTTTATTCGCCAGGTCCCAATGGTATACCTGGCTCTGTGCTTAGGTATTGCTCTGAGGCGCTGTGTAACCCCCTTCCTAAATTGTTTACCTTATTTTTAGAATCCTCGGAATTTTCCCTTATTTGGAGGGAATCATTTGTTATTCCTCTCCACAAAAAAGGTAACAGAATCGGATGCCAGTAACTTTAGGGGTCTCTCTAAGTTATCGGCTATCCCCAAACTTTTCGAAAATGTTATCACTCCTCACTTGCAACATCTATGCAGATCCGTCATTTCTCCATGTCAGCATGGTTTTATGAGGCAAGGATCAACCACGACCAATCTTCTGGAACTTACCTCTTTCGTTATTAGGGGCTTCCAACAAAACTTTCAAGCCGATGGTATTTACACGGACTTTAATAAAGCTTTCGACTCGGTTAATTATTCTATTCTGGTTAGGAAACTTGATTCAATGGGGTTTCCTAGTGAAGTTCTTACGTGGATTTCGAGTTATCTAAGTGACAGGACGTTCTATCCAATAGTCTCAGGGTCACATCTGTCGTCCCACAGGGTAGCCACCTTGGACCACTGCTATTCACATTGTTTATCAATGATTTGCCGCAGATTCTAACCAAATCCAGAGTACTCATGTACGCTGATGACGTTAAACTTTGCTTGCAGTATAGGGACAGTTCGTGCCAATCAGACCTACAATCGGATCTTGGCTTTCGACTCGGTTAATTATTCTTTTCTGGTTAGGAAACTTGATTCAATGGGGTTTCCAGTGATCTTCTTACGTGGATTTCGAGTTATCTAAGTGACAGAACGTTCTATCCAATAGTCTCAGGGTCACATCTGGCGTCCCACAGGGTAGCCACCTTGGACCACTGCTATTCACATTGTTTATCAATGATTTGCCGCAGGTTCTAAACAAATCCAGAGTACGCTGATGACGTTAAACTTTGCTTGCAGTATAGGGACTGTTCGTTCCAATTAGACCTACAATCGGATCTTGATAACTTCCAAGCATGGTGTCATGCTAACGATTTACATCTCAACAGCTCAAAATTCAAACTGATGACATTTTCACGTGTCACTCCCCTGCTTGCAACCTATATGCTTAACGACTGCTCTTTGGAAAGAATTACTATTGTTGATGATCTGGGTGTCCGCCTGGATCCTAAACTTTCGTTCTCTGAACATATTTCTTGTATGGTTAACAAAGCCAGAGGCATGCTGGGATTCATTAAAAGGTGGGCGAAGGAATTCGATTCTCCTTATGTAACGAAGACTCTTTTTACTTCGTTAGTTCGCCCTATATTGGAGTATGGTTCGTGTGTGTAGAGTCGTCAATTTGGAGTCCACAGTAGCCGCATTGAATCTGTCCAAAAGAACTTTTAGCTTTTTGCCCTTCGTGGCCTACCCTGGGATGCAAACCTTAGATTATCGTCTTACTCTAGTAGACTTCTCCTACTTAATCTACCTTCTTTAGCTAACCGTAGGACGATGCTTGGCGTCGCCTTTTTACATAAACTCCCAGTCTTTCATCTAGAACTTTTATACCACTAGTAGTTAACCACTGTAGGCGTGAGTTTGAAGTACATGAGCCCTTTAGGGTTTTATGTACTGATTACAATCGTCTTTTTAGTAGTACTGAAGGCATTGAAAGCCTTCAAAAACTAAAAACTGTATTGCTTGTAGTACTATCCCGTAGTATATCCTAATTTTTCCTCGTTCTATTCTATTTTTTCCTTCTCTCGCGTCTAACTAGCACGCATTTCGTGCCGTACGTCACACGGCTGCGCCCCTCGGTCGGTTGGGCAGCAGGTGGACGTGGGACCCGCGCGAAAAAAAAAAATGCGTGCCTTGCTCGGCGACTTTGAAGTTTTCGTGCAGTCGTCCATTTGTTTCACCTGAGGTGTAGTCGATGAGTGTACTTGTGAAGCGGAGTGGGATTCCACCTGCGATGTGGTGAAACGGCTTGTTGCTCCGCCTGTTGGGCTGCCGGTGGTTGCGCCAGGACGGCGGCTTGTGGTTCCGTCGATAATGAGCTTCGTCCTTGCTTGGTTTGTGTCGATGAGGTAGCTGGTAACGGCCCTTGCGCCTCCGCATCTTAGGGTGGCATTCCCATAGCGTAGGAATTCCAATCCTAAGCTAAGGTTGTTTAGTACGTCAGGCATGATGAGGGCAGCTGCTTGCTGGATAGGCGCTCACTAATAAAACTATGCGAGGCCCCCGTATTTAGGGTGGCGGTGAGGGAGTGCCCCTCAACCGTGACCCTAGCGCGGATACGGCCGTCGTATGAGCGGCATTAGTTCGTCTGGGAATTCGGTGGGGCCCTCGGGTAGCTCCCTGATAGACGAGGCCCTTGCCCGTTTACCGGGGTCTGTGTTCGACAGCAGTCGATTGTTCGGATGTCTTGGTGTCTGCTGCGTCGTCGAAGGGGCAGCGGCGTATGGTGCGTTGACCCTATTCTACGTGTGGTCTGCGTCATTGTTATAGGATCATACGAAAAAATGCTTGAAAAAAACTCCGTTGTTTGACGGGCCCCGTTATTCGGGATTTTGCTTACTCGCAACTATAAAAACGCAGAACGTGCCTGAAAAATTCCTATTTCGCCCCAGCAAAATCACCTGACACACACGTGCTGCCTCGTTGCTGTGACGAGTTGTCCGCCGTGTCCTAAACCCGCCACGTTGTACAGCAGTGGCACCGCGCCACTGCTGCCAACCCCGTTCGCGCAACGCCACCAGTGCCGCGATTTTTGTCTGCAGCCACGCTGCTACCCCAGCCCAAAACATCGACAGTGACGATTTTTCCCGTGGCCACCAGAGCCCGCGACGAGTGATTGCCGCCTGCCAGTGCTCGCGCCCCTAACTAAACGATCGTCCGCGAGTGTGCCGTTGCTGAGCCGTCCACCATCTGTGCGCAGCCGCCACGCCGCAGGTGCAACCGCCCGTGTGCCGCCGCACGTGTGACGCCGGCCGCGACCAACGCCTACGCGCAGCCGCCCTCTCGCCAGTGCCGACGGCAGAGTCGGTGCCAGTGTCCGTGACCGCAAGCCCACACTGAGGCCACCACGAGGACACCACCCCCATCGAAGCTGACACGCTTGCGCCCGCCACACTAGTTTATGCACTATCTGCCAGGCATCTAAGCCTCAACATAACATTTTGGTGACCCCGACTTTTTATCAACAAAAGGAAAATCCGTAACGTTGCAAGCTTTAGGCAACCTGCAAGCAAGCTGATATTAGCTTGTCGGCGACAAAAGGCGATTGCTGAATCAATCAAACGTGCCCTGAAAGAATTTTCCACAACCGGAAGGGCCATAACAAGGGATTCGATAACCTCATTATGGTCCCAATATCAGAATGTTCACTTCGCTGTTCACGAAAAATACGAAGACCCAGTCAAAGAAGGATACGACATGCAGTCGTTCCTCCGACTAGAAGGAGAAGTTCAAAGAGTTTTGGGGGCGCAACCAAATGCATCAAACAATGAAGATGTGCATTTGCCCAGAGTCAGCATCCCAAAGTTCGATGGGGATCTACTCAAATGGACTCAGTTCTTCGACTTATTCAAATACATGGTTCACGATACCAACATGCCCACAGTCAGGAGAATGTGGTACCCCAAAACCACCGTAACTGGAGAGGCAGAAAGATTAATAAGGCATACTGATCTAAAAAAACAAAATTACATGAGCGCATGGGAAATATTGGTTGACGCGTACAACAATCCCCGCCATGTAGCAGATACGATTCTCAATCGTCTCCTGCAACATCATACAAACAGTGACGATCCAAAGTCATTAAAAGAGTTGTATATCACAACAATTGAGTCTCTAGCATCATTAAAGGGACTAGACATTGATATATCCAGCTGGGATACAATCAATATTGCCATCATCAAGCAAAAACTGGATCTTGCAAATAGAGCCCTCTACGAACAATCGTTAGACGGATCACGAGAACTCCAAGGTCTCGATACAATGCTAAACTTCCTAAGCCAGCGAAGCCGAGTGCTGGGAACAGGAAAACGCAGTCAACAACTGAGAAAGGAGCAGAAGAGCCCATCACGCATTTCTGCCAGAGCTGGAAGGCAACCAAATTGTCCTTTCTGCAAACGGAGTCATTGGCTATACAAATGCGATGATTTCCGCAGCAAAACCATACCCGAACGAGTCAATTGGGTTCAAAAACAAAAATTGTGTGTTAACTGTTTCAGCAGTGACCACAGCAGTGCCAAGGCTGTACGTGTTTTTAATACGATAAAAAACACCATACATTGCTGCACCTGGAGGCTACATCAGGTGCGGCAACAGAGCCACAACCACCTTCTGTAGGTGCAGCAAGTAACAGAAGTTACAATTTGCTGGCCACAGTTAAGGTATTGGTCAAAGCAAGCAATGGTCAGATGGCCACATTTCGAGCCTTGCTAGACTCAGGATCACAAATTAATCTGATCTCTGAGCGAATGGCCTCCAAGCTGTCATTAAAGCTCCACGGTGCATCATTGCGCATCAAGGGCATTGGAGGCAACCCAAAAACCAGTCGAGCTAGAGCAAACGTTCTCATGAAGTCGATTCATAATGATTTTGCTCAACAAGTAGAAGCTTTTGTGCTGCCGCATATCATAGCTGATCAACCAGCTCATGAATTACTTGCCCAACAACTACGAGTCCCAAACAACGTCACTCTGGCTGATCCAAACTTTGACAAACCATGAAAAATTGACATGCTTATTGGCGCAGAGCATTATTATTCTTTGCTTCTACCAAATCAGATGCTGATGAAGCCAGAAGGCCCATTTCTTCAAAATACAAAGCTTGGATGGATTGTGACCGGGAAAATTCCTGCTGAGCACGACTCAGCGGCATTTTGTGCAGCGGCAACCACAGAAGAGGAGGTGGATACGCTACTAAAGCGATTTTGGAAACTAGAAAACCTAGACACCAAAGAAAACGCTCGATCTCCACTAGAAGCTCATTGCGAATCTCATTTCCTAGCAATTGATGGAATATTCATTGTAAAACTTCCGTTTTCTGAAGGAACTTCAGCCCTGGGGCATCTCAAAAAACAGCAACCAACAGATTTTTGGCATTAGAGTGACGAACGCCACCAGAAGTCTGGAAAGGATATGTATCATATATCTTTCTCGCTTCCAAGTGAACGGTCGTGTTTTTTTCTTGCGCTCTCGTTTTTGTAAAACTATTTACGTAAAAACCGCCGGGGTTTGTTTAAAACTTCTACTTTGTGTTCTGTATACATAGCTCCCGTTCACTTCGCGTGTGCATGCAACTTTATTAACTTTATTAACTTATTTAATACCTTTATTTCACAATTTAAGTGTGCTGCAGGGCCGGACTGTTGATGATGTAAGAAAAAACATCGGCTTGCGCTACTGTTGCGATGCCTGTCGTGACGTTGAAAGGGAAATGATGTCTTTCATGCGGCAAACCAAGGGCAGTTTTAAGGAGTTGTTATCGAGTTTCAACAAGACTCATAACATCTTCTTAGCGCTTGATAAGCAGTTTAATAGCCTTACGCTATTAAATGAGTCTCCAAGGCGCAAAAAAACTGCAACTGGAGTGCAGCAGGGCGACAGATCCCTACAACCTGCGGCGTGCTCTCAACAGCAGCCGCCGTCGACACTGCCTACGACCTCAGAATCAAATCCCAGAATTCTGAGGTCGTGTTAAGAAGGAGGCGGTATCTGAAGGTGCTGTGGGACTAAACGTTCCACCGCCTATTTCATATTCTATTTCGTCTCCTACGGGAGCACAAATTTTGACCCCCCATAGTCCCGTAAATTTAAATTTATCCCCGTAGGAACTACCGGCCAATATGGGCACTGCAGACACTCCGTCTGTCTCCCCTCAAGCCCTCATCGCTATCCCACCTACGAAACAGATATTTGTTTCGCGGCTCTCCCCTGGTCAAACATCTGAAGACGTAATTGCCTTTATACGAGGCAAAGTTAGAGCTGAAAATGTAAAATTAAAGGTGGAACAATTTAAATTTTCTTACGCTAGGGATATTTCATCTTTCAAAATAAATGTCTCAAATGAATTCTTTGGCACGATATGCTCAACCAAATTCTGGTCTGAGTATGTTGTCGTCAAAGAATATGAAGCTAAGAAAAAGAAACGGCCTGTCGGGATAACTCTTCCTAAAACCGATCTGACCACTGTGCCCTCTGTGCATCCTCTGCCTCTGTTCAAAAAAACTAAGTACTTCTTTGTTAATCTCCTATCAGAATCCAGAGGCTTGCGTATTAAGCTGCCTAAGTTGTATTCTGATAGTTTTGCATTTGCCTCCCATGTTATTGTGTTCACAGAAACCTGGTTAAAGCCGGAGATTCTTAGCTCCGAAGTTTTCCCAGCTGCGTTCACGATTTATCGGCTAGATCGGCCTGTCAGGCGCGGGGGTGGGGTCCTCATAGCGGTAACTTTCATAGGAAAACAACGAAGTTGAATTCCTTTGTGTGAAGCTATCATTTTATGGTCGCTTTGTTTTTATTACATGTTCCTACATTCCTCCATTGTCGGAACTACCTATTTTTGGGAACCACCTTTCCGCCATTCGGATGGTTTCCAATATGCTTTCTGATCTTCTAATCTTAGAGATCATTTAGTAGTCTTGGGTGATTATAATATCCCTGGGGCTATTTGGTCCCTAAATAGCTCCTCTAACACACTTCAATCCTCAACACAACATGATTTTATTGCTGGCTTGTTCGACATTTCGCTGTCTCAAGTCAACCATGTACGAAATTCCTTAGAGCGCTTGCTTGATCTTTGTTTTGTCTCTGATCCGGCGAGTGTCAGTTTACTGAGGGTGGCGCCGCTGACGCAACCTGAAGATCCCTATCATCCTACTTTCGATGTCACACTCGACATTGGTGCTGATATATTGAAGAAATCTGATAGACCAGCCAAAAGAGTTTACTGCTTTCGCAAGTCCGATTTCGACCGGCTAAATAATTTTATTTCGGACTTTAACTGGTCTGATTTGTACAAATGCACTGACATGGCTGATGCCGTGGACATTTTTTACAATGCGATGAATTCATTCTTCTCGGAATGTGTTCCCTTATACTATCTCTCTATTTCAAATAAACCACCTTGGTTTACTAAAGAATTGAGTCGCTTGAAAAATGTAAAGTCAAGGTGGTACACAAAATTTAAAAAAAAAACCGGTTCTCGTTCTGACCTCTCTAACTATTTATCGGCTCGGTCAAACTTCACCGTACTGAACGCACAGTGTTATAAAAACTATTTGACTCGTTGCAGGGTCCAATTTTCTCAGGATCCTAAACAGTTTTATAATTTTGTTAATAATAAACGTAAGGCGGTAACACATCCTTCATCACATTCTTTTGCAAACGCAACTGTGAAGGGCGATCAGGCGATTGCCGATCTTTTTGCCCAATTTTTTCAAACAACACTACCACTGACCTAAATCAGACGTATTCTTATAGCTTGCCCAGATCGAACTTAATTTTCAGTCCATGTTTAAACGAAAGCTCCCTCCTTTAATTTATACTGACTTCAGTAAAGCATTTGATTTCGTTAATCATTCCCTTCTCCTCAGGAAACTCGACTTAATGGGTTTTCCAATTGATCTTCTTAGGTGGATCTATAGTTACTGACTGGCAGGACGCAAAAAGTCCTCTTTAAAAATAATTTATCCAATGTTCTCCAAGTCACCTCAGGTGTCCCGCAAGGGAGTCACCTGGGTCCTTTGTTGTTTACATTATTTATTAATGATCTGCCCGAAGTTTTGACAAATTCTAGAGTACTAATGTACGCTGATGATATGAAGCTTTGCGTGCAATACAAGGACGTTGCTTACGAGTCTGATTTACAAACAGATCTTGATAGCTTCCAAACCTGGTGCTGCATAAACCTACTAAACTTAAATGGCTCTAAATGTAAGCTAATGACATTCTCTCGTGTCGTTCCCAAGCTTGCAACTTACACGCTTAACTGCTGCTCTTTGGAAAGAATTAACTCAGTTGATGACTTGGGTGTCCGCTTGGATCCCAAACTTGACTTTATCGATCATATTTCGTGCATGGTGAATAAAGCCAGAGGTATGCTGGGATTTATTAAACGGTGGTCGAAAGAATTTGATGACCCCTATGTAACAAAAACTTTATATATTTTACTAGTTCGTCCTATCTTAGAATATGGATCTTGCGTTTGGAGCCCCCAGTATGGGGTCCACAGTAAAAGCATCGAATCGGTTCAAAAGAACTTTTTGCTTTTCGCTTTACGCGGCTTAAACTGGGATGCTGAACAGAGATTACCCTCCTATTATAGTAGACTTCTCCTAATTAACTTACCCTCCTGGGCTAATCGTAGAACTATGCTAGGCATTACCTTTGTTTATAACCTTATTAACGGTGACATGGAAAGTACTGACTTGTTAGGCCAGATCAATTTCCATGTTCCCAGTAGAAATGCTAGAACCTCCTATGAACTGCATGATCCCTTTAGAGTACTGTGTGCAAGTTATAATGATTTGTATTTGGTGATCTCACATGTTGATAGTCTTCCTAAACTAAAAACTTTAATCCTTACCCACTTAGATCGCATTCATGCAAACACTCAGGCTGCTCGCTGGTAGTTTATTTCCTTGCATTCTTTTCTTTTTTTTTCCATCGCGTCTACTAATACCTAACCCTAACAGGCACGTGCCTGGTTTCATAAGGGCCACTTGAGTGTACTGACCGTAGTGCATCAACGTCCATTTAGACTTCATGGAGGAGTATGAACGTCTTGGACACATGAAACTGGTACAACCCACACACGTACCCTCAGATCACTACTTCATTCCGCATCACTGTGTATTGAAATCCGAAAGCAGTACCACCAAACTGCGGGTAGTTTTTGATGCATCCTGTAAAACGACATGCAATAAATCATTGAATGATATATTGTACGCTGGACTCACTGTGCAGAGCGAATTGTTTGCAATTTTACTACGATTCCGCACTCACAGACATAGAATAGATGTATCGGTAGGTGTGGATGCACCCTAACCACCAGTTCCATCAATTAATCGTATGGCGTAAGAAACCATCAGACGATTTAAAGTTTTATAGACTTAAAACGGTCACATATGGTACAACATCAGCGCCATTCCTGGCAACTAAATGCTTAGATTATCTGTCCGAGAAGGCCAAGAATCATCTACCGCTTGGATCATCCGTACTTAAACATGATTATTACGTGGATGACTGTCTCAGATGAGCAGACAGTATCCCAGAGGCCGTACAAATTCAACAAGAATTAAACAAAATACTGCTGCCTTCCGGATTCAAGCTCCGAAAATGATGCTCCAATAACTCAGAGGTATTAAGCCAAATTCCCAAAGAGGATATCGTTCTAACGTCAAGCTAGACGAAACACTCTAACAATATAGTGTTAAGACTTTGGGTTTGCTTTGGATGCCACAAAAGGAACAAGTATGTGGACGATCCCAAAAAAGCGAAGCATTAACCATCACCAAACGAGTGGTCAGTTCGGAATCATCGCAAATATTCGATCCACTAGGATTATTTGCCCCCGTGGTGGTCAAGGAAAAGATTTTTATGCAGACCCTGTGGGAATTAAAGATGGGCTGGGACGACGAGATTCTTCAGCCCCTTTAGGTGGATTGGAAAAATTACCGCGCTGACTTACAAGCGCTAAACAACATGCAAATTCCAAGACAGATATTCGAAGGACAGATGCCCGTCACACAAGAATTGCACACATTTGTCGATGCTTCAGAACGAGCATATGGAGCAGCAGGGTATGTGCGAGCCACATACAAAAATAATCAAGTATCCGTCCGTTTGCTGTGCTCAAAGTCAAGAGTTGCGCCGTTAGCTAAGGAGACGTTACCGCGGATAGAGTTATGTGCTGCAGTTTTAAGAGCTGAGTTGACCCATAGAGTCAGAAAGGATTTGCGCATGTCTAAGGACAAGGCATCTGGGTACTTATGGACTGATTCAACTGTAGTCCTGTCCTGGATAAATGCGTCCGCATCATCATACCACACGTTTGAGGCAAATCGGATCGCTAATATCCAGGCGGTGTCGCATCAATCTCAGTGGCGCCATGTGTCATCCGCGAATAACCCAGCTGATGTGCTATCAAGAGGGATTGCGGCAAGCAAATTAGCGGGGCACAACCTCTGGCTGTTCGGACCTCTATTCCTACACGGTTCCTCCAAGGTACCGAGCATCACTCCCAGCGATCTAGAACGACAAGTGAAGCAAGTGAGTTTGCCAATATGCCAAGATCAACTGGGAAGCGAACTATACAGTTGCAATCACGGCAACTCCTTTCACAATTAGCAACGTATTGTAGCTTACATGCTGCGCTTCTGTCACAAGCAGAACCGATCTCCTACAACTACTCTAAGTGTAGGTGAACTAACTTATGCTAGGACACTGATTTTAAGCGCTATTAAAAAAAAAAAAGAATTCAGTGCTGAGTATAAACAATTGCGCATCCACAGGACAGTGGACAAAAGAAGTTTAATTGTTTCGCTGTCTGCAATAATAGGACATGACGGACTCATCAGATTCGGAGGGAGATAGGAAGAATCTAACCTGCCATATGCCGCAAAACATCAGGTCTTGCTTCCCTACATGATGCAGGAAATTGGGTAATTTGTCTGCGGATCGAGTAACACAGGCTCGTCCATTCTCCAACTCTGGAGTGCACTACTGCGGTCCCTTTTGGATTCACCATAAAATCCGTGGGAAGCTGTAGTAAAATCAGCGAAAAGGCTACTGGTATCAGTCACAGCCACATCATCTCTAACGTTTGAAGAGCTCAACACAGTAATCATTGAAGTCGAGGCGATACTCAATTCAAGGCCCCTCACTCCGATGTCATCTGATCCCACGGATACATCAGCGCTCACTCCAGGTAATTTTTTAATTGGTGAACCTCTAGTAGCGCCTCCTGATGCGAATCTTGCCCTACCCGGAAAAACTCTGGTAAAAAGATGGGAGTTAGTATCCAGGCTCAAGCAATCGTTCTGGAACCAGTGGTCCATGGAATATATTCAAGAGCTGCAAATTCGTACTAAATGGAAGACCATGGCCCAGAATGTCAAGAAAGGACTATTAGTCCTAGTAAAAGAAGACAACGTGCCGGTAACGAGCTGGCCTATGGGGCGGATAGTAAAACGTATCCGGGCAAAGACAATCAGGTTCGCTTAGTAGATGTCAAAACAGCATCAGGCACATTCAAACGACCAGTTACTCGTTTGGCACCTTTGATAAAGGAAGAAGTAGCCACAAAACGTCCACATAGCTCCGGTGAGGATGCAGCACGAGCACAAGAGACCCCCACGCAGAAAAAGATGTCATTTCCTGTCTTACCAACGGTGCTGGCAATGCTACTCATACTACCGTTAGCAATGGGACAATCAGTAAACGTAACTCCTTTTGCAAGTCAACTGGGAATATTCTACGAACGGCTCGGCACGTCCAGAATGGCAATTTCGGAATGGAACATAATTGCATATTATGACTTGAAGCCATACTGGAGCGACATGGGAATATTGGCTGCTGGGATATCGAAACTAGAACACAAATGTTCAGAGTTGCGAAACATCAATGCCTGCAAGTCTATATATGAACATTTTCAACATGTATATGACGAGCTACAAGCAGGAAATGAGTTGATTAATCACTCCCGACAACGAAGAGCACCACTTGATATAGTCGGAAATGTAGCGAATTCATTATTTGGCGTTCTGGATTCAAAGTACGCCGACGACATGTCTAAAATGATAAACAACGTCATGTCTAACGAAGACGTATTGATGATGCTCTTGAAGAATCAAACATCAATTCTGGACTCTACGATAAACACAGTCAGAAAGAGCAGCTCAGCCACCAACAATCGGATCAAAACGCTAGAGTACCAGATAGGTGAAATCAATCAAGAAAGAGGCAAGTACCAAGGCGACGACTTGCAGCAAGCGTTTACGGTTCTGACAGCTCAGCTAACTCTGGTGGCAACGGGAATGCAGCGGATGCAGAGTGAAATAGTTAACGTGCTAACTGACGTTCGCCATCGAACGATTAGTCCGTCTAGTATCCCCCAAGCAACTCAGGGAGCAACTAGATCCGATGCGGGAACATATCCCACCGGATCAACGGCTTCCAGTATCGTCTGATAATGTTATCCAACTCTACAAAATGATGCATGCCAAAGGCACCACAACGAGCAACCACGTCATCTTCAAGATATCGCTACCTCTGGTGTCTGTAACACAACAGGAGATGTTCAGCATCATGCCTATCCCAACATGGAAGGCCGGAAGCTGGAAGCGATTTCGGCTAAGAACCGAAATCATAGCCGTCAATGCCCATAGAGACCAGTTCATGGGTTTGACTAAAGACGAGTTCAACAAATGTATTGAGCTGCCAAATGACGAGCACATATGTTTCAACCACCAAGCCACATTCAGCGCGGATAATCCGTGTGAATTTCAGTTATTTAATAACAAAACTGAGACTATATGTGAGGTCTTTCAGTCTAGATCCGAGCTGTTGTGGCTGGCAACGCATCAGCGAAACAGATGGATAATTGCTACACGCAGTCTCATAGAACTTCAAGCGGTGTGCAAAGGAATCGCTTCTACAGTGCAACTTAACGGTCGGGCTTATTGTCATTGGCCCCAGGTTGCACTGCACGGAATTCAAAAATTAGCATGAGCACATTCAGCACTGTGGTCAGCGAAACGATAGGTACATATGTTCGATTTGGCAACATCATCAAGTAGCTGTCTATGTGGCCCTAGCGATGTCAACCCTATTAGGCATTGTATGGGCTCTTAGCCGGACGGTCAGCAAATGGACACCACGACGTCGGATGTTTCTACGCCGGACACCCGAATCCAAGCAGAGCACGGAACAACCAGCACCAGAACCTACCCCACGGAGTTTTTCGTTCGACCTTTCTAAAGGTTGAACACCTGTTCAACGGCCGAGAGAATGTTCAGTCACGGCAGCGTTTATTCATAAGCAATAACATTTAGAATACTACATAATAAGTCTTCAGTCGCAGCAACATGCATTTGTCGTTGTGACGACGGTCACGATATGGCCGCCGCCACAACCATTATAAATATGTAAATATAGTGTAAATATTAGTATGTAAATAGTAGGCTAAGTTTTGGGTTACGGTTAGGTTAGGAGATAGGAGCAGTGTAAATATGTAAGATACATAGACTAAGATTAGGGTTAGTAGGCGTTAGGGAATCATAGGGCCGGGCTCACACCTCGGCCACACCAGGACTGACGTCACGGGCAACATAGCCCGCACCGTTAGCAACATCCTCAAGGAACGAGAGGAAACAATGCCGCAGTGGCTGGGACACGAGATCCGCCAATCAGCGATCGGCAGAGGAGGCCGGAGAGCGCGATCCGGGCAGAGACCCGCGGCGCAGGCGCCGACAGAGCAGTGAAATGCAAAAACGGAATTTGCATGGGCCACCTGCCGCCCAGGAGAGAGAGCGGGACGGAAAGCTCGCCATGCAGAAGAATGCATGGAATGCGGAACGGCGCGTGCCAGCGATCATGGCAGCGCTGCCAGCGGGACAGCAGAATGAGGTCAAGGCGGAGTTTGCAACAAGATTTGCAATCACTCGTAATTAGACCAGCATCGTGAGAAATTTGAAAAAAAGTGAGACAAGGAACATACCCGCCCGAGACGACCATACACACACATCGGCACCAGCACACACACAGGACACACAAAGGACAACGAAGGACCCCCCCTACGATCAGGAACACGAAGACAAGGACATTCTCGAGAAGGAGAAGGAGACATCGGGTGAGCCAACTGCGCCCGACACATTTAATTAGAACATAGAACACTGGGACGAGGGGGAACAATAGGAAATAAAACGGGGTATTTTACAAGCAAGGAGAGTTAGCGCAGGCAAATTTAACATGTAATAAAGAAACAATATGAACATACGACAAGGAACCTTGTTTACTCCTTACACTAATCAGCCCCCCCACACCCCGCTGTACCCCTCCTCCCCACTTCAGCCGCCGTTGGGTAATTCCAGGCGCGGAATTGAGCAGGACGGGACAGGAGCGACAAGTTACTGGGTAGAAATCCGGACGTGGACGCGGGCTTTAGTGGAGGGTCCGGCCGCTGGGAAACTCCAGGTCCGGTAGCACGATCCCGCCCAGCGTGGGCAATCGGGGCGGCAGTTATCTGAGTCAAGTATACAAGTACTAATTTTCGCTCTTGGTTGCGCCGCCATCAGGGCGGGGACCAACTTATATATTGGCCCTTCTGACTAAGTTAGGACACTCAGTAAATACCCTTCGTCGAACACACATCGGAAAAATATATTCGAGGAAAATCAAATCGTCGCGATGCATAGAATCCTGGAAATTTAACAGAGAAATCCTGCGAATATAAAACAAAGAATAATAATAGTCCTTCGGCCCCGAGGACATACAGATCCTGCGCACAGTGAACAAATCACAGAATAATAAAAAAATAAATAAATAAATTAACCAAATAAAATAAAAGGAATAAAATAAATAAATGAAATAAAAGCATTAAATAAAATAAACGAACCCCTTAAATAAATTAAATTAAAGAAAATAAACAAAGCCAACGAATTAAAAGGATACACTGAGAGAAATAAACTAAAATAAATTCAATAACTGGCACAGGAAATTAAGCAAAGGAAAAACATAGCAAGCGTAACAAATTTAAATTAAACGATACACCGGGAGAATTTAATAAGACAATCGAGCGCGTGGAAAATAAACAAAGCCAACGGAGTAAATAAATAATTCAACTGAGCAAACCGATAAAACCATAGAACCTATCCCTGTGCATTAAATTAATAAATAAAAATAAAATAAAATAATAATAAAATAAATAATAAAATAACGGAATTAATAAATTGATAAACGCAGGGAGATAAAAGAAAAAAAAGGATGGGTACATCCTAACATAAATAATAAAAATTACGGTAGATGAATGAATAAAATAATAAAACAAAGCGAGGCAAAAAAATTAATAAAGTCGGACTACACCACATTTTCATCGTTCCCGCGCGACGCGTTTTCACTTGTTTTTATTTTCTGGGCATTTTGACAATTTTCCGGCATTTAATGTAAATTAAACAACGTTGAATAATGGCTGCTTTGAGAAATTTGAAGGAGTGCCCGCCATTGTCCACGATCTCGGATCTGCCGCCGTGGCAAACACACCCGGAGCTCCAGAGCTATCCTCAGATAAGACTGAACAGTGAACTCATGGCTTCTCACACGGCTGCCGGCCAGCGTTTCTACGGCCAGAGCTTCCTGCCCGTGGAAGAGGGCGTACTGAAGAGGATTACACGGATATTCTTCGATGCCGGCTTCCTGGAGTCGCTGGAGGAGGCACGCAGCGCCCAGAGCAGGGAACAGGCGCCACTGATTGCCCGGGCAGGTGATTTTATTGCCCAAATCTTGGGCCTGGTCAACGGACTAAAGCTAAAGGTCTTTCCGCATACACAGGGGCTCAGTGCGGAGCGGATTGCCCAGTTTGCAGAGACAGGGGATTGGCTGAACAGCAATATCCGCTGCCTGGCCTGGCACTTGCACGTCTTCAAGCTGGCCGTAGCCGGGTTGGATGATGTGGTGCGAATTTACACCAAGTACTCAAACAAAGCCGCAGCCGCGGTCTTAAAGAGTCCCCTTCAAACGGAGATCACGTGCATGGCCTGGCGACCGCTGACCGCCGCACAGATTGTTATAGGCTGCCGTCAGGGTCTTTGTTTCTGGAAGGTGGAAAGTGCCATGCATCTGGGACGCATGAATGCACCCAGCCAGACTTTTAGGCATCCCGCAAATTTGCCGATTACCTCGTTACAGTGGAACAAAGACGGCACCCTGCTGGCCACCACCTCCATTGGTGATCGTTCCGTCATCGTTTGGCAGGCGGACAATGCCCGAATGCAGGCCCTCAAGCGTCTGGGTCCGCCGTTTTCGCTGCTCAAGTGGTCACCGGATAATGACTGGCTGTTTGCCGCCACTGTGGATCGGGTATTTCGTGTGTGGAACTGCCATAATCGTGGGACTACCGAGCGTTGGGTGTGCGGCAAGGGGGGCTATGTACAGACTGCATGCTGGTCGCCCTGCGGTCGCTTTCTGCTCTTTGTCAGTAGCGCCGAGCCGATCCTGTATCGCCTGCAGTATGTGCAGCAGAGCCTAGTCAATTCTTCATCCGATGGGAAAGAGGTCCTGCCCATTGCTGATCTGAATGCATGCATTACGGGCCTCGATGCAAACAGCCCCCTGATAGGCGGCCATGCCCAGCAGATGGCCTGGGATCCGCATGGCAATTATCTGGTGATTACGTTCAAGTCCACCAACAGCATCGCCGTTTTTCGCACTTTCATCCAAAAGTTCGACCTAAATATCTCGGCTGCTTATTCCCTGAGCGGCGAGACAGCAGCGGAGCGTCCGAGCTTCATCTGCTTCCAGCCGCTGTACAAGGAGAACGATGGCTCTGTGCTGACCATTGCCTGGTCGTCGGGTCGCATCCAGTACCATGCCTTCGATTGAATCAAAAGGCATTCGGTTTTTGTTTAGTATTTCTATATTTGGTTTTTGTAAGCGTTAATAATACAATAAATGTAACAAATGTACACTGAAAAAAAGGGGAGATAAAACGAAGGAAAATAAAAATAAATAAAAATAATTAAATGATAAATAATAAAATAAATAAAAATAATTAAAAGAATAAATAATAAAATACAATAAATAATAAATAAATAATAATAATAAAATAAAAATAAAGCAAAAGAATAAATGATAAAATAAAATAAAGGAATTAATAAATTAATAAACACTGAAAGAAATAAAAAGACAAAAGGCTGGTTACGCCCTAAAATAAATAATAAAATACAATAAATAATAAAATAAAAATACAGAGCGAAGGAATTACGTCGAAAATTTACCGTTACACTGAGAAAAAAAAGAGGGGAAAAAATAATTAGATAAGCGAAAAAAAAGAGATATACAAGGAAAACACACGGAGAAAAGTAAAATAAATAAAATAGTAATATACGATCAGGAATAAAATACAATAAGACAGCTAAATAACATACGGAATAAAATATAATAAAGAAATAAAAGGAAATAGATGATATAAGCCAAAATAAATAAATAATACTAAATAAATGATAAATAACAAATAAGGATAGAACAAGTTAAGCAAGCGAACGCACTGAGGAAAAATAAAACGCGACAAAAGCGGTCAAAGAAAACACACGGAGAAAAGCAGAATAAATAAAATAAATATTATCAAATAACGAATAATAAGATAGAAATACACGACCAGGAAATAAAATACAGTAGGATAGCGAAATAATATACGTAAAATATATGAATCAAGGAAATAATTGAACATAGATAACAAAAGGCGAAAAAAAAAATAAATATTAGATAAATAAATAAAGGAATAAATAATAGATAGTAACTAATAAATAAACACGCGAGGAAATGAGTAAACAAGCCAACGAAGGCAAGGAAAATATATACAAGGAAAACAAGGAACCATAGTCGGGAAAAATTAAGAAAATAAATAAAAGGAGGATAAAATCAGGAAAAGAAAATTTAATTAATTGGATTTAATTAATTAATTAAAATTAAGGAAAGGAATTTAATCAGGATAAAAGCGGAAAAGAATAAGGAAAAAGAACAAGAAAAGAAACGAAGGAAAGAAGAGTAGGAGAATCAACGGCGCGAAAGAAAGAAAAATAAAAGGAAAGGAAAATCAAGTATTAATAACCAGAAAGAAAAATAAGAGAAATAAAAGGAAAAAAAGGAAAATAGATATATATACTAATAAGGCAAAAATAAAAGGAGAAAAGGCTAGAATAATTAAACAAAGATAAATAGTGGTAAAAGGAAAAAAATTTTAATAAGGACAGGAGGTTATAGCAAAAAATATAAATAATAATAATAAATAATAAAATATAAACAAAGAAGAGAATCATGGGCGTCACGTGGATCAGTTATCGCAAGAAGTTGGAGTTGGAGACCATCCTTCTCGAGTTTAATTTGGAGCGCGGAGGCACAGTGGAGGAAATGCGATCGCGGCTGATTGCCTTTGCGCGTCAGCAGGACCATTCGGAGGCGGTACAGATCCGCCTGGAGGAGTTAGAGAGGAACTTTGGGAACGCCCCCACGGGAGACGCAAAGCTGCTGTCGCCCATGTATTTGGACTCAGAGACAAATTCACCAGGAATTGCGGCACCGACGGCGCCTCTCACTCTTTTGCTGCCCAGGAGTACCTCTCCTGCCGCAGGGAGACGCCTGCCAACGAAAACAGAGGAGCCACCGCGCACAGCGAGCTACCATGGGGACCCGGGAGCCGCACTATTGGATCGGATGACCAAGTGGGGACTCTCATTCGACGGGACGACGGATCCGCTCTGCTTCATAGAGCATATCGAGGAACGGGCCGACAGTAGCCGGATCGATCAGAAGTATCTCGCCCCAGCTTTAATAGTACTACTGACTGGCCGCGCTGAGAGCTGGTACAGGACAAGTGGCCTTCGGAACGCCACTTGGACGGAGGTTCGCAGGGAATTTTTGGATTTCTTCCTCCCGCCGCGCTATTATCAGCGGCTGGAGGACGAGATTAGGACTCACTTTCAGAGGCCCACCGAGTCCTTTAAGGAATATCTGGTAGACCTGCGCCTGCAGATGCGCCGGGCCGGATTTACAGCTGAACGAGAGCTGAAAAGAGTCTACGACAACATGTCGCCGGAATATCAATTATTCATAAGGAGCCAGGATTCTCGCACACTAGCAGAATTGACTCACTTGGCAGTCGACCACGAGGAGACTCGCCGAAGGAGCGGACGAGGTCAAAATCATCAGCAACCGAACTCACGGGCACCACCTACTTCGCGTACCACCACGGATGCGGACCGCACGGACCGCAGGCCGCCGACGAACCCCATGCCAGGAAATTTTAGCAGAAACGCGAACACGAGTCGGGCCACAACGCCGGAGCAGGCACCAGTAAACATGAGAGGAGCATGCAGGAACTGCGGCCAGCCCGGGCATTTCTCAACGGAATGCCGGAACCCAGGGATACTCTTCTGATGGGAGTGCGGACGACGAGGAGTGCGGACGTTCGAATGCTGCCGACGACAGGTTTCGGGAAACGGAAACGTACCTCGAGTGACCGGGAATCACCCGAGGAACCCAGCCAACCCGAACAATTAGAGGAGAGGACTCTCCACCAACGCCAGGGACGCATCCGAGCCACCATCACTATGGGAGGGCGAAGATTCGTGCCCACCCTGGACACGGGAGCTCCACATAGCTTCATCAGCGAAGAGTTGGCCAAGGAATTGGATAACAAGAAGAACACGAGGGATGTACGGACACAGGTCAAGCTCGCCGATGGGACATGCCGGGAGTTGACCAGGGCACTAGCGGCAAATATCCATTGCGGAAATCGCAACGCACCGACATTCCTACTGTGAGTCATACACCCGAGGAACCGGACCCGCCGGAATCAGGACAAGGATACCCGGAGCCCTGGGTGGAAGAATTCCTAGAGCAGGAGTTGGGAAAGTTCGAGAATCTGGCCGGAGTATCCCACATCGCGGAGCACCGGATCGTAATGCGCAACGACCACCCGATAAAACAGAGGTATTTTCCACGAAATCCGGCCATGAGAGCCGTCATCGATAAGCAGATAGATGAGCTTCTTAGGGACGGCCACATCGAGCCGTCTAAGAGCCCGCACAGTGCCCCCATTGTGATCGCGGCCAAGAAGAACGGTGACGCACGGATGTGCATCGACTACAGACAGCTCAACGAGAACTCAGTACCGGATGCATACGCGCTGCCAAGGATCCACCAGATCTTGAAGCGACTACGGAACGCTAAGTTCATCTCAACGTTGGACTTAAAGAACGGTTACTGGCAAATTCCTGTGGCTCGGGAGAGCCGGGAATGTACGGCCTTCACGGTTCCTGGCCGAGACCTATTCCATTGGCGAGTTATGCCATTTGGACTCCACTCGGCGCCAGCGACGTATCAGCGGGCATTGGACACGGTCATCGGTCCGGACATGGAACCGCATGCGTTCGCTTATCTGGACGACATCATTGTCAACGTTGGAGGAACATGAGGAAAACCTTCGAGAGGTGTTCCGCCGACTACGCAAAGCCAACCTACGGCTGAACAGAGATAAATGTCACTTCTGTCAACGGCATATCGCCTACTTGGGGCATGTGATCAGTGAGGAAGGGAGCTTCCAAGGGCTCTACTTGGATGACCGGGGACGCCCTGTCCCCGGAGACGACGCGCTGGAGGTGGCCACACCAACCACAGCGATGCGACCTCTGGTCATCGACGTGGGCCAAACATACGGGGGAGACCCCCGCCGACGCAAGGGCCCACCGCTACTGATGGCTTTGTCAGTCGCCGGGGCACGACGACCAGCGCCACCGGCGAGCCCAGTGGAGATCATTACACTGGACAGCAGTGACGACAGCGAAGTGGAGCCGGATGCCACGCCGCCCCTCATGTCGACGCCGCCATCGTCGGGCCCGCCTACCCTTTTTCCCTGGGAGGCCCCGCAGAACGAGGGAGAAAACGGGACGGTCACCGCGGAACAAGTGGCAGAACTAACGGCTTGTTTCGGGAGTATGACGCCGGAGCTCTTGGCAGCTTTGGTGCCGGTGCCAGGACCATGGGGAGCGGTACACGAGGCCTCCGATGACGACCACGGGCCCCCGCCGCTGGTGGAGAGGGCCATGACGCCGCCGATACCGGGTCTCGTCTATAACCCGACGGACGAGAGAGGATCACCGGAGCCGAGGGACGCAATAAATATTAATAATCAGAGAGAACAAAAAAAAAATAATAATAAAAAGGAAGAAAGTTAAAATAATAGAATAAATAAATAACGATAAATATAAATAAATAAAAATTAAATAAAGAATAGAGTAATCAAGCTGCATTTGCAGAAAACAATAATAAATATAATAAATAAATAATTAAATAAGCTATAAACTAATAAATATTGACAGGCGTCGGAAGAATAGCGCACATGGAAAATATAATTCAAGTAGTAGAATAAAATATAACAGAAAAAAAGATAATAATAATAACATAAACCTAACCATGGGCGTCACCTGGATTAGCTACAGGAAGAAGCTGGAACTGGAGACCATACTCCTTGAATTTGGTTTGGAACGCGGAGGCACTGTAGAGGAGCAGCGATCGCGGCTGATGGCCTTTGCGCGTCAGCAGGATCACTCTGAGTCTGTGCAAACCCGCCTCGAGGAACTAGAACGGAACTTCGGGAACGCTCCCACAGGGGACGCGAAGTTGCTGTCACCCTTGTACCTGGACTCGGAGGCAAACTCACCAGAAGCCGCGGCGCCGACGGCACCGCTTACCCTTTTGCTGCCCAGGAGTACTTCTCCTGCCGCAGGAAGACGTTTGCCGACGAAGACTGAGGAACCACCACTGGATCGGATGACCAAATGGGGACTCTCATTCGACGGAACGACGGATCCGCTCTGCTTCATAGAGCACATCGAGGAACGAGCCGATACCTGCTGGATCGACCAGAAGTATCTAGCTCCGGCTTTGATAGTATTACTGACTGGCCGCGCCGAGAGCTGGTACAGGACCAGTGGTCTACGAGACGCCACTTGGACGGAAGTTCGTCGGGAATTTTTGGATTTCTTCTTGCCATCGCGCTATTATCAGCGGTTAGAGGACGAGACCAGGACACATTTCCAGAGACCCAACGAACCTTTTAAGGAATATCTGGTGGACCTGCGCCTGCAGATGCGCCGGGCAGGATTCACGACGGAACGCGAGCTGGAACGAGTCTACGACAAAATGTTGCCAGATTACCAGTTATTTGTTAGGAGACAGGATTTTCGCACCCTGGCGGAACTGACTCACTTGGTGGTCGACCACGAGGAGACTCGCCGCAGGAGCGGCCGGGCTCAGAGTCATTAGGACCCGAACTCACGGGCACCCCCTATTTCTCGCGCCAACACGGATGCGGACCGCACGGCCCGCAGGCCGCCGACGAACCCCATGCAGGGAAACTTTAGTAGGAACGCGAATACTAGCCGGGCATTGACACCGGAGCAGGCACCGGTAAACGTACGGGAGGCTTGTCGGAACGGCGGTCAACCCGGACATTTCTCGGCGGAATGCCGGAACCAGAGGTTGATTTTCTGCTGGGACTGCGGACGACGAGGAGTACGGGCATTCGAATGCTGCCAACGCCAGGTTTCGGGAAACGGAAACGGGCCTCGCGTGACCGGGAATCACCCGAGGGAACCAGCAAACCCGAACAACTAGTAGGAGGAACCCTCCACCAACACCAGGGACGCATCCGAGCCGCCATCACGATGGAAGGGCGAAGATTCGTGGCCACGCTGTACACGGGAGCTACACATGGCTTCATCAGTGAAGACTTGGCCAAGGAACTAGACAACAACCACAACACGAGGAACATACGGACGCAGGTCAAGCTCGCCAACGGGACATGCCGTGAGTTGACGAGAGCGCTAGCGGCAATCATCCACTGCGGGAATCGCAGTACGCCGATCATGCTGCTGGTGATGACGGACGTTTTGGACGACGTGCTGCTGGGAATGGATTTTCTGTGCGGGATCGGAGCCACCATCCAGTGTGGGGGACTCAACTTGATGCCGGACGAGCACACCAAGCCGCCATGGGCACGGACACGAAGGACAGTTGCGCTACAGGACCAAGCTCGGAACAGCGAGGAAGGTTACAAGAGGAAGCCCTACACCTCAGGCGAACCCCCAGGGAAGCCCTTAGCATGCCACCAGGAGTTCGTCAAGGAGTCAGCCTCCCAGGGGAGCCACGAGCGGGCCACCAGGAGCCGGATCCCAGGGAAGCCCTTAGCATGCCACCAGGAACCGGACTCCCAGGGAAGCCACGAGCGGGCCACCAGGAGTCAGACCCATTCGGACCTTCTTCAGACCAACGAGAAACACAGGTAAAAACACAACGAGGAATAATGGAAAAATACGACGAGAAATATCGACGAGGAATCAATTAGGAATATTAGAAGGAACGCGTCGAGATTCACTTGGCACGGTTACCCAGGAGGGGCCGACTGCCACACAAGGATCAGTGCCCAAGCCGCGTACTGCACGAGGACAATTGCCGATCCCTGCCCCTCGGGCAGAGACTCGGAATTCACGCATGGAAACAGCCCTGGATACGGAGGTACCCACGACTAGTCGAACAAGCAGCTGGAGCCATGTTCTGCCTATGGCTAACGCCACCGCCGCGCAGCGGAATCCATTTCGCACCTCCAAGAAGCGTGTCCATTTCCAGGACCACGCCGAGGAAACGCCGGAGTAGAACACGCCCCTTTGCGGCACCGTCGACTCTGTAAACCATGCACCCGATGAACCGGACCCGCCGGAGTCGGGACGAGGATACCCAGAGCCCTGGGTGGAGGAATTCCTGGAACAGGAATTAGGAAAATTTGAGAATCTGGCCGGAGTATCCCACATCGCGGAGCACCGGATCATAATGCGCAACGACCGCCCGATAAAACAGAGGTATTTTCCACGAAATCCGGCCATGAGAGCCGTCATTGATAGGCAGATAGACGAACTGCTTAGGGATGGCCGTATCGAGCCATCGAAGAGCCCGCACAGTGCCCCGATTGTGATCGCGGCCAAGAAAAACGGTGACGCACGGATGTGCATCGACTACAGGCAGTTAAACGAGAACTCTGTACCGGATGCATACCCGCTGCCATGGATCCACCAGATCTTGGAGCGATTACGGAACGCCAAGTTCATCTCGACATTGGACTTGAAGAATGGTTATTGGCAAATTCCCGTAGCTCTGGAGAGTCGGGAATGTACAGCCTTCACAGTCCCAGGCCGCGGCCTATTCCATTGGCGAGTGATGCCATTTGGACTGCACTCGGCCCCAGCGACGTTTCAGCGGGCCCTGGATAATCGGTCGGACATGGAGCCGCATGCGTTCGCCTATTTAGACGACATTATAGTCATCCGGTCAACGCTGGAGGAACACGTCGAGAACCTTCGGGAGGTATTTCGCCGGTTACGCAGAGCCAACCTGCGGCTAAATAGGGACAAATGCCACTTCTTTCAGCGGCACATCGCCTACTTGGGACATGTAATAAGCGAGGAAGGGATCCACACGGACCCGGATAAGGTAGCCGCGATCCGCGAGCTGAAACCACCAACTTCTTTGAAGGAACTTTGAAGGATTTGTCCCCAACTTCGCCGATATCGTGGAGCCTATGACATCTTTGCTGAAGAAAGGCAAGAAATGGGACTGGACGCCACGACAGGATCAGGCGTTCCAGGAGCTGAAAACGCGACTGACGGAAGCACCTGTCTTAGTCTGCCCGGACTTTGAGCAGAAATTCGTACTGCAGACAGACGGCAGCGAGTATGGCATTGGAGCCGTACTAAGCCAGACCATCGATGGACAGGAGCGAGTGGTGGCCTACGCCAGCCGACGTTTAAATAGCGCGGAAAGAAACTACTCGGTGACCGATAAGGAGTGTCTTGCCATCGTATGGGCTATCAGGAAGATGCGATGTTACATCGAAGGATACAGGTTCTAGGTGATTACTGACCATCAGGCCTTGAAGTGGTTAAATTCCATAAATAATCCGACGGGGAGAATCGCTCGATGGGCACTCGATCTGCAGCAGTATCAGTATGACGTTCACTACCGGAGGGGAGCCCAGAATTTAGTGGCCGACGCCCTCTCACGCCAACCGCTGCCAGTAGCGCAGCAAGCACAGGTACAAGGGACAAACTGCAAGTGGCTCGTAAAGATGTTGAGGAAGGTTCGGACCGAACCAGCCAAGTTCCCGGATTACAGAGAGGAAAGCGGATAGCTTTATCGCCGCATCGGGCTATGGCCACAGGAGGAGGAGTACACACCATGGAAGCTGTGTGTAGGAGCGGATTATCGCCATAGGGTTCTACTGGAAAACCACGATATCCCCGCTGCCGGACATCTGGGAGTCCGGAAGACAAGTAACTGCGTGGCACAGAGATATTATTGGCCAGGACTTTTCCGTGACGTCGCCCGCTATGTACGGAATTGTCTAAATTGTCAAAGATACAAGGTCAGCCAGGAGAAACCAGCCGGACGTATGTTTACACGCCAAGTGGGGGAACCATTCCACGTACTATGCGCGGATTTCGTTGGCCCGCTGCCGCGATCGAAGCAAGGAAATACGATGCTCCTAGTTTTCCTAGACTCTTTCAGTAAATGCAGAGCCACGGGAACACACCTGGAGCGTGCATTTCGGGAACGGATCCTGAGCCGCTTCGGGGTGCCACGGATATTCGTCTGCGACAATGGAACTCAATTCACGGGTCGCTCATTCCGGAATTTCTGCAAATCCTTAGGGATGAAGTTGCAGCACACAGCCCCTTACACGCCGAGACAGAATCCGACGGAAAGGGCGAATCGGACAATTAAGACCATGATTGCCCAGTATCTGGACGGGAACGACCAGAACGAGTGGGATAAGCTGCTCCCAGAAATATCGTTGGCGATAAACAGCAGTATCTCCGACACGACGGGATTCAGCCCAGCCTTTTTGGTTCAAGGAAGAGAACCTCGGCTGCCTCACGCCCTGTATGACGAAGTTACTCCGGGACGTGGAACCCCCGAAGTAACCCCAACGGAACGAAGTAGACAGCTGCACCGCATCTTTGAAGTCGCTAGAAACAATGCCGATCGAGCCTCGGCTGATCAGCGGCGACATTATAATCTCCGCCGGCGAGAATGGAAGCCGCCGGTGGGATCACTGGTGCTGGTACGACGCCATGCGTTATTTGCAGCAAAGTTGGCAGCAAAATACGACGGGCCGTTTAAGGTGGCCAAGTTCCCGTCGCCGAACATCGTGCAGCTGCACATACCGGGCAGCCGAAGACGGCGAACTGCCAGCCTAAGTCAGATGAAACCATATCACGGCAAGGAGACCGATACAGAGGAGGATGAGAACGAGGAGGTCGCTTCAACTGCCGGAAACAACTCCGCGCCCGGGAGACCCGAATAGGTGGTATCGCCATCCGGATACTCTGCCCCAACGGACAGAATTCGTAGAGTCACTTGATGACGGGTGCGCCCGTCCAACACTCTGCTTCCCCGCCGGGGAAAGAAATTCGCGAAAACAGTATAGGTCATACTTCCCATCGCGGGGAAGATAGATAGGGCTACCTAGGGACCGAGATAGGCACACTTTAGGTAGGGATTGGCTAGGTAACATAAACTAATCATCCCCTCTCCCACAGAAACCACCAGCGATGGCAGGACGCGGGATGCGGGATTATTCCTGGCTGACGGCGGCGGTGGAGGAACACTTCCGGGAGCTGCACATGGACGGGCGAAGGCGCCCAGTCCCCGGGGATGACCCGTTGGGGGTGGCCGCCCCTGCCGGATCGGTGCGGCCCCTCTACGTCGATGTGGGCAGTGCCCCACAGCGGGACCCACGGCTACAGCGCGGGCCTCCGCTGATGATGATGGTGCCGGCCACCGGAGTGCCCCAGCAATCATCCGACGTCGTGGTGGTGTCAAGTGAGACGGAGGAGGAGGTGGAGCCCGACGACCGCTTCGGCGCAGCCCGGTGGGAAGCGACCCCACCGCGGGAGGTAACAACGCCCACATGGGAAATGTCGACCCCGCCGTCACCGGACTCGCCGACCCTACTGCCATGGGAGGCCCCACCCCAGCCGAAGCGCCGCCCCCAGATCACGGAGGAACAGCAGGCCGAGCTGCGGGAGATAACGCTGCGAGATAACGCCCCGCACTCTGGCCGAGCTGGTACCGGTCCCCGGAGCGCAGGAAGGGCACAAGCAGGACTCCGATGGGGACACCGGACCCCCACCGCTAGTGGCGAGCCCCGGAACGCCGCCGAGGATCCCGGGACGGGATATCCCCTGGGAAACGGCGACCTACAGACCCCTACGGGAGGGCTATAGAGCCACTGTGGACCCCAGCACGCTAGTCTCGCCCACGCCGGACGAGATATTCGGCCGCGGACCGTTCCTGGCTCGACGCCCACCCACCAAGTGTGCGTCTGCCACAGTCGGCAACCCGTCGACGCGGCCGCCGACAGAGGCACCGGCCCGGAGGAGGCGCTCCGCTCCGTGGGAGGATTCGCCCAGCAGCGCGTCAGAGGAGGAGGAGCCACGGGCACGGAACGTGCCATGGAGCCACCCGGAACCGTGGGTGACGGCCCCGGCGGAATGGTCGACCCCGGACGGAAGGCTGCCGGCGCCCTTGATCCGGCGGGTGCAGGATCGCTTGCGAACCCGGATCCGAAAGAACCGCCGATATTTGGACGAAGAAGGCGGTCAGCGCTTCCGGATCCAGATAAGCATCTTGGGGAAAGTACGGGTGTTCCTCCGCTCCACCCGGAAGTAGGTGGGGAGTGTGACGACGGTCACGATATGGCCGCCGCCACAACCATTATAAATATGTAAATATAGTGTAAATATTAGTATGTAAATAGTAGGCTAAGTTTTGGGTTAAGGTTAGGTTAGGTAGATAGGAGCAGTGTAAATATGTAAGATACATAGGCTAAGATTAGGGTTAGTAGGCGTTAGGGAATCATAGGGCCGGGCTCACACCTCGGCCACACCAGGACTGACGTCACGGGCAACATAGCCCGCACCGTTAGCAACATCCTCAAGGAACGAGAGGAAACAATGCCGCAGTGGCTGGGACACGAGATCCGCCAATCAGCGATCGGTAGAGGAGGCCGGAGAGCGCGATCCGGGCAGAGACCCGCGGCGCAGGCGCCGCAGAGCAGTGGAATGCAAAAACGGAATTTGCATGGGCCACCTGCCGCCCAGGAGAGAGAGCGGGACGGAAAGCTCGCCATGCAGAAGAATGCATGGAATGCGGAACGGCGCGTGCCAGCGATCATGGCAGCGCTGCCAGCGGGACAGCAGAATGAGGTCAAGGCGGAGTTTGCAACAAGATTTGCAATCACTCGTAATTAGACCAGCATCGTGAGAAATTTGAAAAAAAGTGAGACAAGGAACATACCCGCCCGCGACGACCATACACACACATCGGCACCAGCACACACACAGGACACACAAAGGACAACGAAGGACCCCCCCACGATCAGGAACACGAAGACAAGGACATTCTCGAGAAGGAGAAGGAGACATCGGGTGAGCCAACTGCGCCCGACACATTTAATTAGAACATAGAACACTGGGACGAGGGGGAACAATAGGAAATAAAACGGGGTATTTTACAAGCAAGGAGAGTTAGCGCAGGCAAATTTAACATGTAATAAAGAAACATTATGAACATACGACAAGGAACCTTGTTTACTCCTTACACTAATCAGCCCCCCCACACCCCGATGTACCCCTCCTCCCCACTTCAGCCGCCGTTGGGTAATTCCAGGCGCGGAATTCAGCAGGACAGGACAGGAGCGACACGTTGCTGGGTAGAAATCCGGACGTGGACGCGGGCGGCGGCTGCGGGACCCTTCCCAGCCGTTTGCCTAGTCTCAGTATGTGCCGCGGTGATTAGCCCAAACGCCGCCGCGGGGGAAATTGCGAGTCAAGGGGCATATTTAGGGGAGGGCGACGGCCCACCGTTGGGATACCACGGTGGAGCCGCCGGGCCGCGGCAGCTTGGGCACGCCAGCGTCGCGGTTTTAGGTTTGGGTCGCGGGTGCGGGAGCGGGCTGCTGGGTTCCCCGGGCCTCTGCTCCAGTCTTTAGTGGAGGGTCCGGCCGCTGGGAAACTCCAGGGCCGGTAGCACGATCCCGCCCAGCGTGGGCAATCGGGGCGGCAGTTATCTGAGTCAAAACCCACCCCCCTAAAAATCCTCAAAAACCACGGCCCCTCCATTTCCTGGCGTTTCCAATTATAAATTTAACTGGAAGGGACTCTGGGCCGCTGAGTTCATATCTCGGCCGTAGTGCATCCTTACATCGTAAATAAAGTATCAGTTACCAGGTCAAGCGAATATGCATAGCTGGCGGACATGAGGAAAGCGAAATAGAGCAATAAGTGTCAGGTCATAAATCTGAAAAAAAAACCTACATACACAGTAGCAATGAGTTTCAGGTCATATAGCTGACAATAACCCACATACACAGTAAACCCACATAAGTTTTGTTATACGATATTTGTTACCATAAGCATTTTGTACCTATATATACTGTTAAGTTTCATTAATAAAGTCAGTAAGAGTTCTACCTCACATCAGAGATTTTATTCATGCACATGTGCCCGACACCGTCGCCGTGTCTTTCATGCCCCAACCAAACCTCATCCAACCAAACAACCAAACCACACCCAAACACAATTCAACCCGTGCAACTAGTTCCAAGTGCGAATTGCGACAACTGCAGGCAATAGTTTATGCACTGCCAGGCATCTAAGCCTGAACAAAACACTAATAACTGATAATAAAGCCCCCCGTTTTGAATCAAACATAATCCGCCTGTTTTCTTCCTTCATCGTCGTCGGGATAAATTCTCAGTTCCCCTAAGAACACCTCTCCTCCCTCTACCCATGTTCACCCCGAACCCAAGGTCTTTACCGGAGACAGTTCCCCATCCCGCGGCTCTCACCGGAGATGTCTTTTTCCCCCGCGACTCCAAGGTTCTCACCGGAGGCGTTTCCTAGTCCGGCGGCTCCACGCCTTTTTACCGGAGACGATCTCCTTCGGCTGCTCCTGGTTCTCACCGGAGACGCTCTCCATCCTCGAACTCAAAGTCTTCACCTGAGTCGCCTTCACTCTCCCTGGCGCGCCCCTTGGGTATTTCTCTCCCTCTCCGCGCGGAGAAGTGGTTCCAGACCAGCCGTCTCCAAGGGGCCGACTGGACTACCTTCCGGCGGGAATTCCTGGAATTCCTTCCGCCAAGGTATCTCCAGCGGCTGGACAAGCAAATTCGCGGTCGTGAGCAATTGGAAGAGGCTTTCAAGTACCACATGTTACACCTACGGGTCCTGATGCGTCACGCAGGGTTCTCGGAGGCCCAAGAGGTCGATTGGCTCTATGAGAACGTCGCCCCAGAGTACCAAATGTACATCCGGCGGAGCGACTTCCAGAGTATCGGTGAGCTGACGCAATTAGCCACAGAATACGAAGTCGTCAAACGACGAAGCACAGGGCGACAACGCACAACCCCCACTTCGCGATACAGTTCTGCGAGCCCACACCCAGCCGCGGAGAGGTCCGTTCCCCCGAGCCGCCTAAACCCAGAAATCCGTTCTGTACGCCCGTCGAGCCGTCGACCCACGTGTCCGCACGACACAATACGAAGAACCTCGACACGGAGACCTCGCATGGGTCCGGACGACCCTCGGTTAGGACGAACCGACGAGATGACACAAAACGAAGAACCACGACCCCGGGAACTACAATACGAAGAACCACGACCCAGAGAATTACAACACGAAGAACCTCGACACGATTGGAAACAACACGAAGAACGTCGACACGAGAGGGAACAACACGAAGAACCACAACACGAGCGGAAACTACACGAAGAACCTCGACACGGAGAACTACGACACGAAGAGCCTTGACACGAGAGGACGCCACCCGGAGAACGAGGAGACGAAAAGCCTTGACACGAGAGGATGCGACACGGAGACTTACAACACGAAGGACCTCCGCACGAAGAGGACGCAGACCTAAGGGTAACGGGACACAGAGCCACCGACGACGACCGCCCTCCGAGAGAAACCTCGGAGGACTTGCCATCTGGAAGCACTCAGGAGAACCCGCAGGAGCGTGACCAGAAAAGTGAGGACGATTCCTAAACACGGTTGTTTCTCGAGGCACAACTGGCGCGGTTTGAGGGGATGACGGGGGTAGCAAACATCGCTGAGCATCGCTGAGTCAAAAGCTTTACTATGGTCAAGAAGGGTCAAAAAAAAACACAAAATTATTGTCAAGTTGTTTACGGATATCTTCCACGATGTTAGTAATTGCACTAACACAACCTCTCTTTTTCCTAAACCCCGACTGCTTCTGCGACAACAGCGAATTCCTTTCAAGAAATTTTTGAATTTTCAGCGACATTAAATTTTCAAGTACTTTAGCTAGGAAAGGTAGAATGGAAATAGGCCTTATTGGGTTTCAACAGAGGGATTATTTTAGCTTTTTTTCAAGCTGAAGGGAAAGTGGATGTGGTAATTGCTGAATTATAAATATATGTAATGTGAGGAAGTAATAATGGTGACATAATTTTAATAAATTTAGGGTTAACATTGTCAAGGCCTTCAGCATTTGACTTAATTTTAAGTATACATTCCAACACATCACATTGATCGACACACACAAAGTTAAAACTAGTATCACTGTTTATTGCATTATTCAGTTACTGATGTTGCATCAGGTACATCAAGCTGTGAGAACGATCGACACAGTTTTTCCACATCGACGTTGGGGTCTACTCTTGACCTACTCTTCCTTGTGCCTACGCTACCTAAATCCCTCCATGTTTGCTTTGACGTTACATTGTTGTTAAATTTAGACTTAAAGTGCTCACACTTAGCCGCTTTGATCATTTTTATAACAATAGCTCTTGAAACCTTGAACTGCAAATAGAAGTAGTGAGTTTTGTATCGCTTCCACTTAAAATAGACTACATGCCACAGCTTAATATACTTTTTTATCTCATTGTTAAACCAAGGATTTTGTCTCGGTTTACTTAGTCTTAATAGGGACGTATTTATTGAACAAATACACCAAATTATCGTTTAGGACACTCAGTTGGGACTCAACACTACAACATTGATAAATCGGACGCCAATCACATGCATTATATTCGCACTGAAGTTCTGTATAATTTATATTTTTGAAATCCCTATAGCTAAAAGTATCTTCAGTAAATATATCACAGATGAGAAATATAAGATCATGTCTGGAAAATACTGGTACGGAGACCTGGTCGTATAGTAAAATCTTTCTAGAGTCATTAATGAAAAAAAGGTCAAGTAGAGTATCACAGTAGTTACTAAAATGCGTGGGCGTAGTTGTATTAACAGCGTACAGACCCAAAGATTCAAATCCATTTAATATTGTTTTTTCATTAAGTATATTGTTATTAAAGTCTCCTGCAAAGATGATGTCTCTATATAAAGCTGATAACTCACTAATAATCTCAATTAGGGGCGCAAAGTTTATATTTCGGTTCGGGCGATAAATACAACCAATGAGCACTTTACTGCGGGAAAATTAGTTTGAGACTTCCAAAAATAGATATTCAATTAGGCTGTCTCTAGGCTGGTTACATTTAACACTACAATTTAGCGAACTTTTAACATATATAGCTACACCACCAGTATGACCAACACGATCAGAACGAAACAAAACATAGCCCTCACAATTAATTAACAAACTAGACAAATCAGACGTAAACCAAGTTTTAGAAACACAAATAACATCAACATCAGACTGAACAAATAGTGACCTGAACTCGTCGATCTTCTTGTATAGGCTCTGAGCATTTATGTGAACTATTTTTAAGCCCTTTTTTGTTTACATAAAACTCGAATAACGCTTCCTACTGTGGTAATTGCAACATTATCCGACATAGAAATCATAATGAAATTTTAGCATCGCTTATCTTATATAAACACTAAACTAACACAACAAATTTTAAAACGTTAATTACTAAAATATAAATATATTTAAGAACGAAAGCTCTCCAAAGTAGCATTAGTAAGAGTGGGCGCAGAAGAGAGAGAGGGATCAGCACGAGATTCACCGTCGTTATCAGCTAATTTCCTTAGCTCCTTCATATGTTCGATGCAATTTACGCTCTCACTACCTTTGCATAGCACATGCACAAGTCCACGACGGGTAAATACCGCATACAGGATTTTTCTCTTCTTTAGACGCATCGACTTTTTAAAAATCAGATAGTGCTCTCTTTGCAGTTGCTCATTGATATAGATAGCTGCATCAGAGTCATAGCCTACATGTTTTAAGCTCAGCGGAGTTTTAGTTTCTCGCCTATATGCAGCGATTACACGCAGCACCGCGATCTTTTCTCTCACGTTGTCCATTCGAATAATGATGACCGGGTCAACATTACTCTGCTGCGACTTTCGGGCCCGGAAAATGTCCCGAACTCGAGGCGGCGGAGTCATGTGGAGTGAGAAACAAAGTTGATTGAAAAGTGACCGCAAGTTTTCGCCGTCTACATAGGGCACTCCATGCATTCGTAAATCGAACGCGTTGTTTGCATTATTTTGGGCAGCTAGTTTGGCCTCTACAGTTCCCACCCTCTCTCTTATCGCCCTCATATCCGCAACCTCCTGGTGCAAGTGCTCTACTCGCTCGTTCAGTTGCTCCCGTTAAGAGCGAAGTACGGCCACCTCCCGCTCCAGGTTGGAAACCCGGTCACCCGTCTGCTTAACCTCACCCGCAATCACATCAAGTCGCTCCGATAGGCTACTGAGAATGAGTATTTCAGCTTCCTTTACCAGGCTAGCAATTGCGTCGGTCTGCTCCTGGAAACGCATCTTCATCAGATCCAGCAGCTGTGGTGACGGAGCATCTGAGAGGCGCTCAGCTGCGCCAGTGTCTTTACGAAGGCGTTTGCTGGATATTGTCGACATATTTAGTTTCAGTGTAGCTTCTTCAGTGTATTGGAGCAGCTTCCTTATCAGTGTTAGTTTAAAGTGGTGTGGGCAGTAAATCAACGAATAAGTTCGAAGCAAGTTTGAAGTTGGAGACTTGCAAACACACAAAGGCACGGCGTTGTTTTGATTGCAAAAGTTAATTATGCCAATAAATTAAACAATTTTGTTTTAAATTTTAATTGCAAATCTTATTTTGCTTCCGTAAAAGTTTGTGCTGCGATCAACGCTACAAGACTTTTTATTCATACAGTAATTTACTGATACAAATAGAATAAATGCGGAGCAATGAAAAACACAACCGCTTTGTTTAGCTGTTGCCTAACAACTTTAACTGGTCTGATTTATACAAATGCACTGACATGACTGATGCCGTGGACATTTTTTACAATGCGATGAATTCATTCTTCTCTGAATGTGTTCCCTTATACTATCCCTCTATTTTAAATAAATCACCATGGCTTACTAAAGAATTGAGTCACTTGAAAAAAAGTCAAGGCTATAATAAATTTAAAAAAACCTGTTCTCGTTCTGACCTCTCGAACTATTTATCGGCTCGGTCAAACTTCACCGTACTGAACGCACAGTGTTATAAAAACTATTTGACTCGTCGCAGGGTCCAATTTTCTCAGGATCCTAAACAGTTTTATAATTTTGTTAATACTAAACGTAAGGCGGTAACACATCCTTCATCACATTCCTTTGCAAACGCAACTGTGAAGGGCGATCAGGCAATTGCCGATCTTTTTGCCCAATTTTTCCAAACAACATACTCCACTTCCACTGACCTAAATCAGATGTATTCTTATAGCTTGCCCAGATCGAACTTAATTTTCAGTCCATGTTTAAACGAAAGCTCCCTCCTTTTAGATCTTCATCGTGTAAAGCCTGTTTATCTGCCATGTCCCGACGGAATACCGGGCTGTGTGCTTAGGTATTGTGCCGATGCCCCGTGCTCGCCCCTTCTGAAATTGATCCTTAGAAACCTCGCACTTTCCCCTTATTTGGAGGGAATCATTCATTATTCCTTTCCACAAAAAAGGTAACAAATCGGAGGCCAATAACTATAGAGGAATATCTAAGCTTTCGGCCATCCCTACACTTTTTGATAACATTATTACTCCATATTTGCAGCACCTTTGTAGATCAGTAATTTCTCCATGTCAGCATGGATTTGTTAAGCGAAGATCCACAACTACAAACCTACTGGAGCTCACCTTCTTCATTATAAGGGGTTTCCAGAATAACTTTCAAACGGATGTAATTTATACTGACTTCAGTAAAGCATTTGATTCCGTTAATCATTCCCTTCTCCTCAGGAAACTCGACTTAATGGGTTTTCCAATTGATCTTCTTAGGTGGATCTCTAGTTATCTGACTGGCAGGACGCAAAAAGTCCTCTTTAAAAATAATTTATCTAATGTTCTCCGGGCCACCTCAGGTGTCCCGCAAGGAAGTCACCTGGGTCCTTTGTTGTTTACATTATTTATTAATGATCTGCCCGAAGTTTTGACAAATTCTAGAGTACTCATATACGCTGATGATGTCAAGCTTTGCGTGCAATACAAGGACGTTGCTTACCAGTCTGATTTACAAACAGATCTTCATAGCTCCCAAACCTGGTGCCGCATAAACCTACTAAACTTAAATGGCTCTAAATGTTGTTCCCAAGCTTGCAATTTACACGCTTAACTGCTGCTCTTTGGAAAGAACTAACTCAGTTGATGACTTGGGTGTCCGCCTGGATCCCAAACTTGACTTTATCGATCATATTCCGTGCTTGGTAAATAAAGATAGAGGTATGCTGGGATTTCTTAAACGGTGGTCGAAAGAATTTGATGACCCCTATGTAACAAAAACTTTATATATTTTACTAGTTCGTCCTATCTTAGAATATGGATCTTGCGTTTGGAGCCCCCAGTATGGGGTCCATAGTAAACGCATTGAATCGCGGCTTAAACTGGGATGCTGTGACGCGTGCCGCGCACAAAAGAAACAAATTTGTATTTGAATTAAATGTGCGCGCGCGCCGAGAAAGAGCCACACTAACGGCCAGGGTCGCACTGGAAAAGAAAAGGAAGCAGCTGATCGCGGCGGGCACACTAAAACTCGCTACACCCTATATAAGGCGAGCCGCTGGCCGTAGGAAATCACTTAGCAGCCGACAGCGATCGGGAGCGGTAAGCCTCTAGGAGCACACTCCTAGTAGTCAGCAGCCAAAGTCACTTTTTTAGGCGACCAGAATCTTAGGATTTGGGTTGCCAAATAAATTGTCGAAGGACTTGCGAGTCGCGGCATAGAATTCGGCCCGCCGAATTCTCTCCCCCTCTGAAGACTTACGAGTCCGCTCGCCCTCTCTCTCTGAAGACTTACGAGTCCGCCCGCTCTTTTTTTCTGAAGACTTACGAGTCAGCCCGCTCTCTCTCTCTCTCTGAAGACTTTCGAGTCCGCCTCTCTCTCTCTGAAGACTTACGAGTCCGCCCGCTCTCTCTCTCTCTCTGAAGACTTTCGAGTCCACCTCTCTCTCGCTCTGAAGACTTACGAGTCCGCCAACTCTCTCCCGCAAACCGAAGACTTTCGAGACCACCGCGAATTCTCTCTGAAGACTTACGAGTCCGCCCGCTCTCTCCCGCAAACCGAAGACTTCCGATTCCACCGCAACTACTCTCCGAAGATTTCCGAATCCGCTTTCTGGGAAGACTTCCGAGTCCCCACCTTCTCTCTTCTCTTTTCTCCGCAGGCTCCCAGGGCCCATCACCTTCCGAGCTGACCTGTCGGGCGTTCCGAAGCGCCGACGTACCCATCGCCCCGAGCTGACTTGTCGGGCGGTCCGAAGCGTCGACGTATTCCGGTCCGAGCTGACCGTCGGGGCGTTCCGAAGTACAGAAGACCAGGCTGCAGCGGACCCGAGATCCAGATCGTCAACTCTGTACCACGAGCATTTAATAAACGGAGAAACTTACTTAAGTCTCCGAATTCTCTCCACTGTTCTTACTGGGAATCGGGGGAATCTCTCTTACAGCTACCACTCGGACTACTAGGCGGACTCTGGCCGTCCCTGAGCTATCTGGGAAACTGAGCGGCAGACCGTCACATTGGCACTCGAATAAGAAGAGTGGTAGTAGGAGAAACCCGAGACCAGGAGAACATGTCCAGCTGGGTGTACATGACATCAAAAGCAGAGCTGGCCGAGTACGCGGACGAATTCGGGTTAGACCAGACAGGGAAGTTGGAAGACTTAACTATCGGCATTGTTTAAGAAGACGGATCATACGGAAAGCTTAAGTCAGAGACTGGCAGCCTTGGCGAAGAGGTACAGGAGGGAAAAAAGCCCCGCCTTAGCACCAACGATCCTGGTGGAGGGCGAGATGAGCAGCCCGAGGATGGAGAAACCGAGAAGGAAGGTGGAAATAGAAATTATCGACCGAGTGCGAGGATGGGGTACCAGGGAACATCAAACCCACTAGAGTTCTTGGAGAAGATAGAACAGTTGGCCAGAGGGTACGAAATGGCAATGGACCAGTTAATCCAAACCATGCCATTCATCCTGGAAGGACTCGCAGCGGATTGGTGGAACACCACGCCAACGGAGATCAGGACCTGGAATCAGCTAAAGGAGGAGTTACTGGAGTTACTGGAGTACTTTTTGCCACCGAGGTACGAGGAACAGTTGGAACAACAGATCGCCCAGATGAGACAACGGGAAAACGAGCCATTGAGAGAATACGCAACCAAATTACGGAAGCTGATGCGATTCACGAATCTATCCGAAGGCGAAAAATTGGATAGGGTGTACAAAAATTACAGGAGCAAAATAAAGTTATACACGCGGAGGAACGGATTTATCACATTAACGGAGTTCCTGAAATTAGCCGAGGAAGTAGAGAACATAGAAGCAACGGAGGGCGCAATACGACCAACGCAGCAACAGATAAAGCAAGAGATATTCTTTAGATGCGGTGGCTCAGGACATGCAGCACGCATTGTGGCAACCCACCGAAGTTGTTCTGTTGGGTATGCGGGAAGAACGGGGTGGGAATGACACAATTTTGCAGGGCCCCGACGGGAAACGCATAAGGCCTGAGCAACTAAAACTGGCAGCTCAGGCCACGCATCAAAGGCCAGACCTGAGGGACGACTTGACATGCGACGGGTTCCAAATCGTGGCAAGGATCGGATTCGGGGAGAGCACAGTAAAGGGAGTCATAGGTACCGGAGCATCACGGAGCGCGATCAGCAGGAACTCGTACCAGGATCTCCGAGAACACGGGAGATGGAGCGGAGTTCGGGCGGAAATAACGCTGGCAAACGGGATGAAGCAGTATGCGAGAGGAGAGTTTTACGCCGAGATCAGATTCGGAGGAGCACAAGTCGAAACAGCGTTTATGATCATGACAGAGGTGGCAGGGGGCATTTTGTTGGGAATGGATTTCTTGGCAAAGGTGCGGAGCACTCTACGTTGCGGGAATCTGGAGCTGGAAATAAAGGAGGCAGGGAGCAGCGACGACGAGGCAATGGAAGTAGAGGATACACAGGACCCGGAGGATACGGTGGAGGAGAGGATAAAGAACTTCCTGCAGGAGCAGAGGCAAATATTCGAGAGAATGCAGGGGATCAGTAACGCGGAAACGCACAAGATATACCTAACAGACGGTAGGCCAATCAAACAGAGGTACTACCCAAGAAACCCGAAGCAGCAGGCAATTATCGACCAGCAGGTGAACGACTTACTGACCCTAGGACTGATAGAGAGGTCAAGGAGTCCATATAGTGCACCCGTAGTACTGGTAAGGAAAAAGAACAACGAGTGGCGGATGAGCATAGATTATCGGTTACTAAATGACAAGACCGAGAAGGACGCATATCCAGTACCACGGATGAACTTTATCCTGGATCAGCTACGGGAGGCAAAGTACATAAGCACTATAGACCTGAAGGCGGGGTATTGGCAAATCCCAATGGACCAGGAGAGTAAACAATATACGGCATTTACGGTACCGGGGAGAGGATTGTTCCAATGGACAGTGATGCCGTTCGGACTGACACCAGCACCAGCAACATTCCAAAGGGCATTGGACACGATCATTGGGCCGGAGATGGAGCCGCATGCTTTTGCATACTTGGACGATATAATCGTGATAGGGAGGACCAAGGAGGAGCATTTACAGCGGTTACGGGAAGTATTTCAACGGCTGCAAGGATAAGTCCGGATAAATGCCACTTCTTCCAAGAGGAGCTGAAGTACTTGGGGCATGTGGTGAGCAACCAGGGCATCCACACAGACTCGGAGAAGGTGGCGGCGATTCAGGAGCTGCCCGCACCTAAATCCACGAAATAGGTGCACAGTTTCTTGGGGATGGCGTCGTGGTATAGGAGGTTTGTGCCAAACTTCATCGAGCGAGCCGAGCCGTTGCAGGAGCTGATCCAGAAGGGACAGAAATTTGAATGGACGGAGAAGCACCAACGAGCGTTCGATGGCCTAAAGCAGAGCTTAACACAGGCACCAGTTTTGGCGTGCCCAGACTTTTCAAGGCGATTTAAACTACAAACGGATGCGAGCGACTTCGGGTTAGGAGCTATCCTGACGCAAGAAGCGGAGGACGGGGAGCATGTAATCTCATTCGCAAGCCGGAGGTTGAATAAGACGGAGCAGATATACAGCGCGACGGAGAAGGAATGCCTGGCCATTTATTGGGGCATTGACAAATTTAAGATGTACCTCGAGGGATATCCATTCACGGTGGTAACGGATCACATGGCGCTAAAATGGCTGAACTCGATCAAGAGCCCGGCAGGGAGAGTCGCTAGGTGGGCGCTGGGTTTACAACCGTACCAGTTCGATGTTCAATATAGGAAGGGGAAACTCCACGTGGTAGCGGATGCCCTATCGAGACTACCACAGGTGGAAGTTAAGGGATTGCGACACCAGGACACCAAGATGGAGGAGCTACAAGGAGAACCAGAGAGTGAGGAGTATCAGATATCGGAGGGACGGTTATACAAACGGGCTGAACGGGAGAGAGACCAGCAGCGGTGGAAGCTGTGCGCAACCGCGAGCGAAATACCGCAGATCATGAGGGAGAACCATAGCGCAGCGGAAGCAGGGCACCTTGGAATAT
The DNA here is from genome assembly GCA_035046345.1 of Drosophila birchii. Classification (NCBI taxonomy): domain Eukaryota; kingdom Metazoa; phylum Arthropoda; class Insecta; order Diptera; family Drosophilidae; genus Drosophila; species Drosophila birchii. Next base: position 85,450 of record JAWNOA010000047.1, on the reverse strand, counting down.
TCAAGACCATACAAAGAATACAAGCGAGGTATTTTTGGCCAGGATTAACCAGGGACACGAAGAAGTTCGTGCGGGCATGCGAAAGTTGCCAGAAGTACAATGTCTCACAGCAGAAAGCGGCCGGAAAGATGCTAACACAAGTGGCAGAGAAACCATGGGAGACAGTATGCGTCGACTTCGTGGGGCCATTACCACGGACAACTCATGGGAACTCGGTACTGCTGGTAATGATCGACAAATATTCGAGGTGGGTGGAGCTAGCGGCGATCCGGCAAGCAACGGCGGAACCATTTATAAGGGTATTTCGGGAGCGGATATTGAAGAGGTTCGGAGCACCGAAAATTCTGGTATCAGACAACGGGGTCCAGTTCACGGGAAGGAAGACGAAACAGGCGATGGAACGATGGGGTATAAAACATCAGTTCACGGCACCCTATACGTCGCAATAAAACCCGACGGAACGAGCGAACCGAACAATGAAAACAATGATTGCCCAGATAACAGGAGAGAACCAAACAAAATGGGATGATCAACTACCAGAATTAATGTTGGCGTTCAATAGTAGCATCTCGGAGACAACGAAGTATAGTCCCGCACAGTTAATACTGGGGAGGGAACTAAGGCTACCAGGCACAGTGTTCGACAAGGCCACCGAAGGGTCGGCAATCCAGGAGGAAACTTGGAACTTGGAAACGCATGGAAGAGCAAAGAAAGGGAGCGATAGGAAACATGATTGGAACAGCAAAAGGCACGCTACGATCTGAGGAAGAGAGAATGGAGACCAAAGGTTGGCGACTGGGTACTGTGTAAGACACACCACATATCAAACGCAGTACAGAAGTTCAACGCGAAGCTTGCACCAAGATACGACGGCCCATGGAAGGTAGTGGAATTCGTCTTACCCGTGATCTTGACGTTGAAAACAAACAAATACGGAAGATAAGGCGGGCACAAATTGGTGACACGAAACCGTATGTGGAATTATCGCACGATCCCGATCACGACACATCGATTGAAAACCATCTCGATACATCGATACATAGGGGGCGGGGGGTCACTCTAATCCATGATTCTAACCTCGCGCTCATTCAGCATCGACCATTGACATTGACTGTATATAACCATATTGCACGGGACAATTTGACGAGATATACTGAAGAAATTTGTGTTCTCGTTGCAGGAAATATGGGAAGGTTCGAGGAGAGCGTGGAGAAATTCAAGCAGCAGCACGTGGCGGCGGCAGCAGCGGCGACACGAGCCAAACTGGTGGAGGCAGCAGCGATCCTGGTAGCGGGCAGGAAGAGGACGGAGCCGGCGAAGATGGGCAGAAGTGTGAGCAGAGCACCGGCAGAGCCCACTGCCACGGCAGATGGGGATCGGAGGGCAGGGGACGACCACCTCGGGGGCGACGGCACCCGCTCAACCGGGGGCGGTCAGGTCCCTGGTGGCAGGCCCGGGGCGGTACTCTCCGAGGCATGCGTGGCAGCGATCCAGGAGAAGCTGGCCCGAAAACGCTACGGGCAGCAAAAGCGCTGGCTGCAGGAGGATGGAGGCGTGATATGGAGGGTGGTCTCCAACCGGGAAAACCACGTGGCGATCATGCGCCACGATTGAAAAGGGGGGGAGGGGGGTGGTTGGACGCGTGCCGCGCACAAAGATGTAAATACAATGAAGTTGTAAAGAAAGGAGAGATAATGAAGCCAATGTGAAGTGAAGCCAAGTTCTACAATTGAATTTGAATTTAAATCAACTGCACGCGCGCGCCGAGAAAGGGCCACACTAACGGCCAGGGTCGCACTGGAACAGAAGAGGAAGCAGCTGATCGCGGCGGGCACACTAAAACTCGCTACACCCTATAAGGCGAGCCGCTGGCCGTAGGAAATGACTTAGCAGCCGACAGCGATCGGGAGCGGTAAGCCTCTAGGAGCACACTCCTAGTAGTCAGCAGCCAAAGTCACTTTTTTAGGCGACCAGAATCATAGGAGTTGGGTTGCCAAATAAATTGTCGAAGGACTTGCGAGTCGCGGCATAGAATTCGGCCCGCCGAATTCTCTCTCTCTCTCTGAAGACTTACGAGTCCGCCCGCTCTCTCTTTCTCTGAAGACTTACGAGTCCGCCTCTCTCTCGCTCTGAAGACTTACGACCCCGCCAACTCTCTCCCGCAAACCGAAGACTTTCGAGTCCACCGCGTATTCTCTCTGAAGACTTACGAGTCCGCCCGCTCTCTCTCTCCCGCAAACCGAAGACTTTCGAGTCCACCGCGAGTTCTCTCCGAAGACTTACGAGTCCGCTATCTCTCTCCCGCAACCGAATACTTTCGAGTCAAGTTGCAACTACCCTCTGAAGATTTTCGAATCCGACCTCTGGGAAGACTTCCGAGTCCCCACCTTCTCTCTTCTCTTTTCTCCACAGGCTCCCGGGCCCATCACCCTCCGAGCTGACCTGTCGGGCGTTCCGAAGCGTCGACGTATTCCGGCCCGAACTGACCGTCGGGGCGTTCCAAAGCACAGAAGACCATGCTGCAGCGGACCCGAGATCCAGATCGACAACTCTGTACCACGAGCATTTAATAAACGGAGAAACTTACTTAAGTCACCGAATTCTCTCCACTGTTCTTACTGGGAATCGGGGGAATTTCTCTTACAGCTACCACTCGGACTACTAGGCGGACTCTGGCCGTCCCTGAGCTATCTGGGAAACTGGGCGGCAGGCCGTCACAATGCTGAACAGAGATTACCCTCCTATTATAGTGGACTTCTCCTAATTAACTTACCCTTATTACCTTTAGTTAAACCCTCATTGACGGCGATGTGGAAATTACTGACTTGTTCGGTCAGCTCAATTTCCACGTTCTGAATAGAAATACTAGATCGTATATACCCTTAGTTTTGCGCCATTGTAGTAGGTCCTATGAACTGCATGATCCCTTTAGAGTACTGTGTGCATGTTATAATGATTTGTATTCAGTGATCTCACATGCTGATAGTCTTCCTAAACTAAATACTTTAATCCTTACCCACTTAGATCGCATGCATGCAAGAATTCAGGCAGCTCGCCAGTAGTTTGTGAAACGTGCCGCGCACAAAATAATTTGAATTCGAATTAAATGCGCGCGCGCACCGATAAAGGGCCACACTAACGGCCACGGGAAAAGAAGAGGAAGCAGCCGTTCGTGGCGGGCACACTAGAACTTGCTGCACGCTATATAAGGCGAGCTGCTGGCCTAAGAAAATCACTTAGCGGCCGACAGCGATCGGGAGCGGTAAGCCTCTAGGAGCACACTCCTTGTAGTCAGCAGCGAAGTCATTTTTGGTAGGCGACCAGAATCCGAGGATTCCGGTTGCCCATACATTGTCGAAAGACTTGCGAGTCGCGACACAGAATTCGGCCCGCCAAATTCTCTCTCTCGGTGAAGACTTACGAGTCCGCCCGCCCTCTCTCTTTGAAGACTTACAAGTCCGCCCGCACTTTCTCTTTGAAGACTTACGAGTCAGTCTCTCTCTCTCTTTGAAGACTTACGAGTCCGCCCGCCCTTTCTCTTTGAAGACTTACGAGTCCGCACGCCCGCTTCTCTCTTTGAAGACTTACGAGTCCGCCCGCTTCTCTCTCTGAAGACTTCCAAGTCCAGGGCGAGCCGCGATCACTGGGACGAAGACGATCCTGACGCGAGATGTCCAGACGACCGAGACCAGGCTGCAGCGCACCCGAGATCCCGATAGTCAACTCTGTACCACAAGCAGTAAATAAACAGAAACCTACTTAAGTCACCGAATCCTCTTCACTGTTCTTACTGGGAATCGGGGAAAAATCCTCTTACAGCTACCACTCGGACTACTAGGCGGACTCTGGCCGTCCCTGAGCTATCTGGCAAACTGGGCGGCAGACCGTCACAAGTTTATTTCCTCGTATTCTTTTCTATATTTTCCATCGCGTCTACTAATACCTAACCCTAACAGACTCGTGCCTGGTTTCATAAGGGCCAATTGAGTGTACTGACCGTAGTGCATCAACGTCCATATATAAGAACCTCGCAATGCCTGGTACGACGAATGAGGGAAATCTTCCAGATTGTAAATGTGAACCAACACATGGCCAGTCAGGAGCAGTGTCAGCATTACAATTTGCGATGGCGCGTTTGGAAGCCCGTTGTGGGATCGCTGGTCCTCGTACGACAGCATCACCTTTCAAATGCAGCCGAGGGTTTCGCGGCCAAGCTAGCGCCCAAGTACGACGGGCCCTACAAGGTGGCGTCGTTCGCCTCTCCAAACGTAGCGCGAATCCGGTTAACCGGGCAACGGAAGGGTCGGCTAGCCAACGTGGCCGGCCTAAAGGAATTCCACACCGTCTGTAGCCCCGGGAGCTCCGACACCGAGGAGGAAGACACCGATCCGAGAGACACTAGCGCACTATCCGGGTCCTCTCGGACGAACGGCGAGGAAAAGGTCTAAATGGAGTCAAGAAGTTTTCGACCCCACCGTTAAACTACACCGAGGAGCCTGTGGCTGTTTGCCCTCGGACGGTGCCGAAATGTGCTTCAAACAGGCGTCCAAAGGAAACTCCATTGCTGGGCAGCCATTCCAGCCGTTCAGCCTACCACCATGATCTTCCCGACCTTAGGCATGGCCAATTTCTGTCTTTCCCCCAACTCCTACTCTCACTACTACCTACATGTCCTACCCGACCTTATATTAATTCAGTTTGCGATTTCTTCACCACAGAAAACCATGGAGTACGTCATCCTCGACTCTAGCGAGGACGAGGAGCCCCTCCTACCTGGGCGTTCAGGAGGTGTCACAACCCATCGGGACCCCCGGCTACGCGCTAATGCTGCGCCGGACTAGGACATCAGCCCGACGGGCCGCGTCGCCCTCCCTCCTGCCTGGATCCATCCCCGACGCCGAGGAAGCTGCGGGAGGTTTTTCATTCTGGGCGGACGAAGACTCTGAGGAGGACTCAAGGTCGTGTGACTGGGGATACGGGGCAAGCCCGACAGGGTCCTTTGAGGGCCTACGAAACCCGCAGGCCCAAAGAGTTCGTCACCGAGGACGAGGAAGAACGCGACGATGGAGCCTCCGAGGCGAGCACCACGCCCTACGAGCCCGGATTCTGGGTGGAGGACGGGTCCGAGGGTGAAGCCGAGCGGGCCTTCACCATCTGCTCGGACAGCGAGGGAGAAGACGGTGGACCCACCACCGAACATTTCGTCGAGGTAAGCCGGGAGCAGTCCTTTCGTCGGCCCTTCCAAGAGCCCATCGTAACCTTCCCCCCGTCGCCGCGGCCGGAGCACTATTGCGTAGACCAGGCTCCAGACGACCCCCCTCCGGAGAATACGACGCCACCACGCCCTGCGACGCCGCCTCGCCGACTACGGCCGCTGCGGCCCCACCAGCGACCGACGAGCAACAGGTGTTCAATATGAATGTTTAATATATAATATTTTTGTCGCACTTTGATATGTTGGAATCATTCATCAATCATTCGTCGTCGGATGACCGGACCGGGATTACCTTCCCTGGAAACCCCTCGAGGAAAAGGCTATGACCCTCTGAAAGTCGACTTTCCGTTTCTTAAATTTAAACTGGACTTCTAAAATTATACAAAAATACCAAATCTCAAAATTAAATATCTGAAATACTGATGAAGTAAAAATTTTTGTAAGCAATTCGATGCTGCCGCGACCTACTCCTACGCACAGCCGCCCTTTCGCCAGTGCCGACGGCAGAGTCGGTGCCAGTGTCCGTGACCGGAGCCGCCACGCCCACTGAGGCCACCACGCCCATCGAGGCCACCACGCCCATCGAGGCCACCACGCCCATCGAGGCCACCACGCCCATCGAGGCCACCGCCGCCAGGCCCAGCCACGGTCAGCTTTTCGTGCTATATTCAATTTTTTTGTTCAATATGTATGTTTAACATATTTTTGTCGCCATTTTGATATGTTGTTTGAGGTTGGAATCATTTATCAATCATTCGTCGTCGGATGACCGGACCGGGATTACCTTCCCTGGAAAGCCCTCGAGGAGAAGGCTATGACCCTCTGAAAGTCAACTTTCTGTTTCTTTAACTTAAACCGGACTTCTAAAATTATACAAAAATACCAAATCTCAAAATTAAATATCTTGAATACTGACGAAGTAACAATTTTTGTAAGCAATTCTATGCATTGTTTTATCCAATAATGTGCACCAATAGTATCCCACCCTTGAGACCAAATGATGTATAATAATCTATGAAGTCTACGACGCATTGAAGCATCTAGAATCTCAAAGAATTTTCCCACGAATATGTGGGAAACGTAAACCATTCAAAAATGCTCCTTCTAGTTTACTTGTCAACTCTGTTTGTTTAAGGATTTCATCTCTATATATAATATAATTTATATATTATTTATATTTATTTAATTATACATTTTATAACTTTTATTTCAGAGCTTTTCTCTATTAGACTGACCAATATAGATCCACTAAAAAGTTTTCTAATTTCCACACTCATTACGAATATTCTGCTCTTGAATTAGAATTAATCGAAAGCACCAAAAGTTCTAACAGCTAGTGAATTAGAATCATGAGGTTGTGTATTTACATTAGTACCGCTCAGCGAATTTATATGATCCTTTGTAAGACGATTTGGAACTCTTATAAATTGGACTAAATTACGATCAATGTAAGTGTGATTACACAGTGCGACAAAATTCAACTTTTTGTCTGTATCTGGAATGAGACAAACCTTTTCTTATAGATTTTTGGACGCTGAATCCGAATCTGTAATGTCTATCACGTAACATCTTTGCAAAAAACGCGTTTAAAGTTTCCAAAAACGCTGTTTTTGCCCTACTTTACAGTAATATAACTCGGTTTCAAGATGTGCTAGAAACTTCGTTCTTTTTGCAAAATATAGCTAAATTCTTCTATAATGATGACCAAGTAGTCATTCATCGGATACATTTTTAATTGATAAATAATATGCAATTGAATAAGGAGCGCGCACGCAACTTTAAACCCGTTTTTTGCAAAAATGTTACGTGATAGACAAATTCTTATTACAGATTCGGATTCAGCGTCCAAAAATCTACAAGAAAAGGATTGTCTCATTCCAGATACAGAAATCGTGTTGCACTGTGTTATTCGTCGTGCACGCCTTTAAAATCAAACAGCGAAGATGCATTCGGTTGTGGGCTTTTTTCATAAATTGTAAGGTTATCTGTTACCATTTTACTTAAGCACTATGTAATAAATCGAGATCGTCATGTTTATGCTGTGTATCAAAAGTTTGCAACGCAGTAAAGGAGACATCTCCGACCCTATAAAGTATACATATTTTTGATTAGGATCAACAGCCGAGTCGATCTAGCCATGTCCGTCTGTCCGTCCGTCTGTCCGTCCGTCTGTCCATCCTTCCGTCCGTCTGTCCGTCTGTCTGTCCGTCTGTCCGTCCGTCTGTCTGATTATACGCAAACTAGTCCCTCAGTTTGAATGAATCTTTGCAGTTAGTCTTCTATATACTCTCACTCCTACATATGTCGGAACGGGCCGGATCGGACGACTATATCATATAGCTGCCATAAGACCGATCGGAAATTTTTTCCAAAAAAAATTACAACTGTCAGTTTTCAAGATATTTTCACCAAACTTGATATTTGGCAATCTAATATTATATTCGGTTTTATTTTCATGAAAATCGGCCAATTATATCCTATAGCTACCATAGGAACAATCAGGAAAAAAAAACATAACTTAGCCGTTTTTCAAACCATTTTTATCAAATTTAAGATTTGGCAACTAATTATTATTCCAGATTTTCTGTTTCAATTTTTTGTTAAAGTTCTGCAAGGGTATATAAACTTCGATGAGCCGAAGTTAGCTTCCTTTCTTGTTATATATATATATGGACATTGAGACGCCGTGAACACCTTAGCTGCCAGACACAGAACCAGACTCTGGAGTCACCCAAACCCGCTGGCCAGGAGGATGGGCTGGACTAGGACCAGGAGACGCCTGAAGAGGGTCATAATCCGGGAGGTGCCAACCCGGCGTATAAACTAATTATACCCTTGCAGGGTATTATAATTTCAGTCAGAAGTTTGCAACGCAGTGAAGGAGACCTCTCCGACCCTATAAAGTATATATTCTTGATCAGGATCAACAGCCAAGTCGATCTAGCCATGTCTGTCTGTCCGTCTGTCGGTTTCTACGCAAACTAGTCCCTCAGTTTTAAAGCTATCTGAATGAAACTTTGTAGTTAGTCTTCTATATACTCTCACTCGTATATACGTTGGAACGATCCAGATCGGATGACTATATCATATAGCTGCCATAGGTACAATCGAAAAATTTTTAGCAAACAAATTTTAACTTTGTCAGTTTTCAACATATTTTCATCAAAGTTGGTATTTCGTCGTTTTTTACTATTCCTGAATTTCGGTTTTAATTTCATGAAAATCGGCCGACTATATCTTATAGCTTCGATAGTAACAATCAGGAAAATAAAAGAAAAAAATATAACTTTTTCAGTTTTCAAGATATTTTTACCAAACTTGATATTTGGCCATCTTATATTATTTCAGAATTTCGGTTTTAATTTTGTGAAAATCGGGCGACTATATCCTATAGCTTCCATAGGAACAATCAGGAAAATAAAAAAAAACCATAACTTAGCCGATTTTCAAACCATTTTCATCAATCTTGAGATTTGGCAACTAATTATTATTCCAGATTTTCGGTTTTAATTTTTTGTTTAAATTCTGCAAGGGTATATAACACCGAAGTTTATATTATAATTTCAGTCAGAAGTTTGCAACGCAGTGAAGAAGGCATCTCCGACTCTATAAAGTATATATATTCTTGATCAGGATTAACAGCCGAGTCGATCTAGCCATGTCCGTCTGTCCGTCCGTCTGTCCGATTATACGCGAACTAGTCCCTCAGTTTAAAAGCTATCTGAATGAATCTTTGTAGTTAGTCTTCTATATACTATATACTATATACTTCTATATGTCGGAATAAGCCGGATCGGATGACTATATCATATAGCTGCCATAGGAACAATCGAAAAATGTTTAGTAAACAAATTTTAACTTTGTCAGTTTTCAACATATTTTCATCAAAGTTGGTATTTCGCCGTTTTTTACTATTTCTAAATTTCAGTTTTAATTTCATTAAAATCGGCCAACTATATCCTATAGAACAATCAGAAAAATAAAAGAAAAAACCATAACTTTGTCAGTTATCAAGATATTTTTACCAAACTTGATATTTAGCCGTCTTATATTATTTCAGAATTTTGGTTTTAATTTCGTGAGAATCGGGCGACTATATCCTTTAGCTTCCATAGGAACAATCAGGAAAATAAAAAAAAACCCATAAATTAGCCGATTTTCAAACCATTTTCATCAAACTAATAATAACTAACTAATTTGGCAACTAATAATTATTCCAAATTTTCGGTTTTAATTTTTTGTTAAAGTTCTGCAAGGGTGTATAAACTTCGGTGAGCCAAAGTTAGCAGCAAACTTGCAAACAACCAAATAAAAAAAATAAAAAAAAAAATTAAATTTTTTTTGTTTAAATTCATATAAACTTCGGTGACCCGAAGTTAGCTTCCTTTCTTGTTTAATGTAGAATTATATTGTTGACCATTTGTTTAGTGTTTCGAACTACTTCTGTGGCTAGGAACGAAGTCATTTGAAAACATAAATTTAATTCTTGAATTGACTTCAGGAACACGTTAGAATCTGAACACCGTTCTATGATTTAATTGCAGGTAGTTGCTCCTTTTTTAACGCGCAACACATTCCATCTGGCTCATTTTATAATTTGAGAGCATAAAAATGCATGTATTCCTCGTCCAATGCACCAATTACCACTTTTGAATGAGCATAATATTTAATATGGAGCTCATATTGGCTAGGCGCAGGAATGAGTCAGATCTTAAGGGCTTAGCACGGTATCCAGAAAGTAAAACGCCGTCTTTAAGAAGTGAGAGAGAGCGAGAGGCAAATAGTTGAAAACGGTTGTTCGTCAGCGGCCGTTTTATAGGTCGGTATCCTGACACGAAAACTAATATACAATAAAAGTGTGTTGCACTTTTTAGTATTTTCCGAGCGGGCTGTGAAAAAGAATGGCAAATTTAAAAAACAGACTGTTTTCGACCGCTTCCCCATCGCTCTAACGTCTATAGTTCCGTAAATCCGTTAAATTTTGAAAATCATCACAGGAATTTGGTGCAGAATTTCCTAATATAAAACAAACAAAAGATAATCGTAAGAATGTATATTATTGATATAAAAATATGTAAACAATGTAAAAATCTAAAGAATATCGCCCAATACCTGAATCGCTTTCTATTACGGCAATAATTATTGCCATAGCAATAGTAGTTTTTATCTTATTTTAAATTTTTTTATCGACATTTTAAAATCATTGTAAACCAGCATGTATGCCCGCGTTATTTGCCGGCCAAAAATACCCAACATATAGTAAAATCAGCGGTCCCTCTTGAAAAGATTAAACATTTTTTCTGATGCGAAACGGTTTACTGTCTGGATACTATCCTTGAGCATTGAGTTATTGTTGTTGACATTGTTTACATTAACAACAAAAAAAGAAAGCTAACTTCGGCTCACCGAAGTTTGTATACCCTTGCAGAATCTAAACAAAAAATTAAAACCGAAATTCTGGAATAATAATTAGTTGCCAAATCTCAAATTTGATGAAAATGGTTTGAAAAACGGCTAAGTAATTATTTTTTTTTACTTTCCTGATTGTTTCTATGGCAGCTATATGATATAGTAGACCGATTTTCATGAAATTAAACCCGAAATTTTGAAATAATATTAGATCTTCTGACTGAAATTATAATACCCTGCAAGGGTATAAACATAATTAATAAAAAAAATTAGGGGATGTTTTCAAAATTTCAGGGCTACAGCAGCAAAAATATGGGACAAAAATATGCAATTGCACATTAGAAAAAAAAAAACAAAAAACATTAGAAATAAAAATAAAATAAAAAAAGTGTTTTTTGTTTAGGGTATAGCAATACCATGAGTCATGTATAAATAACAAATGTTTCAAATTTACCTTCGAGATAAACTTTCTCCTGGTGAAACTATTCCAGCTTGCGGATCATTGACTTGACATGCCAAGCGAACCAAAAAATTAAGTACGGTATCGCAGTACGATTTATCTATAGATCGTAAAACTTCCTCAGTTTTGGTATATAAACCTGTAGGATATAGAGTTAGACAGCAGCAGTCACAAATATTTATTTATATATATTTAAATATAAATAAATATTTGTGACTAAAACGACTTTCCGAATGTCGATGCCGGTTAAAAAAAAATATCATTACGAAGGATTGCCTCTTCAGTACATTCTGCAATGATTATTTCGTTTGCAATTTTTCCGAAACCTCTTTTTTTAAATATTTAAAACAAGGTTGGCCTTGAATTTTAGGGCTCCACACCCACATCGACATGTACCCGGCCGGGTGAGGCTGACCCGCGCCGGCAGTACTAGGATCCATACATTTTGCGATTTTCCCGAAACCATTTTTTTTAACAAGTTATCAAATTATCTACGATCTTTGTTCGGATCATAGTATGGTCAAGATCCTTTTCAACAGTTTGTATTTAAAGAACCCAGCCGCTGTAAAGCTTATAAGGCGCAATACAAATATCCGTACGTACAAAAGATGGCTGGAAGAACACGAAATCCAAACTCCAGTGAAAATAGACGTAGCGGTGGAGATGCTCGCCAGAGAACTACACATGGCTGCAAGTATCGCAACTCCGATGGTAGAAGCTCATACAACATGCTATTTGTTCTTAAAAGTAAATCTCTGGAGGAGTACTTGGTAGACCTTGAGCCATGTAGCGCTGAACATAATCTGTGGAACGCCACCAAATATCTCAAAAGGCCTGTAAAGAGGATAGGACCTGTCAAGACAAATACTGGAGTTTGGTGTCGGTCCAACCAGGAAAAAGCCAATGCTTTCGCAGATCATATGAGAGACAGCTTCCAGCCCTTTGACCTGTGTGACCCAGCAGAGTTCGCTGAGACGACGCAGTTCCTGGATATTGCGTGTCCCATGGACCTGCCCATACCTGAAATTGCTACAGATGAAATTCAAGAAGAAATCAATAATTTAAAGCCATCGAAATCTCCCGGTTACGACTATACAGACGCTGCAGCATTAAAACACCTTCCATCGAACTGATTGATAATCTAAAAGTTATATTGAACCAATGAATGAGGCTTGGCCATTTTCCATCTCAGTGGAAATGCGCAGAAGTAATACTTATCCCGAAACCAGGTAAACCTGAGGCTGAACTGGCATCATATAGGTAAATTAGCCTCTTAACAATCCTCTCCAAAATTCTGGATAAGTTATTTGCAAAAAGATTAATGCTTTCTATTGAGGAGAAAAATATTATCCCAGACCATCAGTTCGGCTTCAGACGGGGACATGGAGCCATTCAGCAATGTCACAGGGTAGTCAGCAAGATTATGGATGCCTTTTAAAACAAAAAGTTCTGTGCTGCAATCTTCCTGGACGTGAAGCAAGCCTTCGACAGGGTATGGCATAAAGGACTTCTCTACAAACTCAAATGAAGCCTGCCAACGCCATTTTATCTCTTCATCAAGGCCCACTTGGAAAACAGACGTTTCTACGTTAGATGTAACCACGCAGAATCTCCAATACACGAATTTCGTGCAGGAGTTCCTCAAGGTAGCGTTCTAGGCCCGATACTGTACTCTTTATACACTGCCGATATGCCGATGCCATTAGGAACCCACACAACATGCACATATGCTGATGACACAGCATTCCTAATCTCAGCCAACACTCTTGCAATTGCTGCGCAAGGATTACAACAGACTCTGGACAACTTGCAGACGTGATTACAGAGGTGGAATATTGTAATAAACGCCAAAAAATCCACATATACAACGTTTAGTCTTAGACAAGGCATCTTTCCGTCAGTCCTCATTAATGTTTCAGTCATCCCACAGAATTCAACTGCAAAGTTCTTGGGCATGACACTTGATGCAAAGCTGACATGAAAATATCATATCATGGGGAAGGTCAAGCTTATCCGGCATAAAAATAGGCAATTGTTCTGGCTACTGAAAAGAAGGAGCAAACTTTCCATCAACAACAAGTTCCTTATTTACAAGGCTATCATTAAACCAGTCTGGACATACGGCATTGAGATGTGGGGTGTAGCCTCATGCACAAATATAAAGAGATTGGAAAGAGCAGAAAATAAAATATTACGGCAAATCATCAATGCACCGTACTACGTGCGCAACACAACCATAAAGCGTGATCTAAATTTGCCTTCAGTCATGGAGGAAATAGTGAAGTGCAGCAAGAGGCATCTAGATAAAATAAAAGACCACGAGCATCCACTAGCCACCAGTATTCTATTAACCAGCGACCACCGCAGACGACTCCATAGATGGCACCCACTGGACTTGCCGTTCAGAGTTCCCTTAATCCATTGGTTAACAATTCACTTCAAGATATACACTCTTCATCCAAGCAAACATAACTTATAGCCAATGTAATCATAACATTTAATTAAGTGCTCCCTGGGCAGATGTAAATAAAAACACCTAATAATAAAAGCTATTGTCGTCCGATCCGGCCCGTTCCGACTTAGGTTGGTATTTAGACTCAAATAGTTTTAAAACTGAGGGAGAGACAAATGGACAGACGGATTGACTGACATGACTACATCAAAACAGCCGTTGATCCTGATCTCGAATATATACATATGTATATGTCGAAAGGTGAATTCCGTTCGTCTTCTTTCGTCGCTAACCAAATGTCCAATGAATGCTCCGCTCGACTTTCACATTCTCATTTCACTCTTTAGAACTTTCCACTCAAACCATATAGTTTTCTCCGTTAGACTTATGGCTGGCAGCACGAATAGAGCTCACTTAATAAAAGACTCGTTACTCTGTTACCCGCCTAGCAAAAATATTCCGAGTACACGTAAAGTGTCGACGCATCGAAGTTTCTAGATTTCATAACAATAATACAAATTTTGTGTGGACACGACACACACGCAGACTCAACGATAGCCCCCCTGAGGTGAGCTGGAGCTTCTGCGATCGAGCGGAACGCATTTCACTCGAAGAGGAAACGAGTCCGATTCCAGGACTCAGAATCAACGAAGACCAGAGACAATCCCGCATGCGGGATAGCAGAGACCGAATACGATTCGGAGGAGGCACACTCCCCTGACTGCATTGAAGACTATCTAGAACCCTGGATCAGTACGTTCTTCGAACAGGATCTGTCGCGGTTTGATTGACTTCCTGGCATCTTTCATATCGCAGAGCACAGCATAGTCATGAGCAACGATAAAACCATCAAGCAACGCTACCATCCACGGAATCCTGCCATGAAAGTCGTCATAGGCAAATTGACGACCTTCTCCGCGACAGGAGTTTCGAACCCTCCAAGAGCCCACATAGCGCGCCGATCGTCATCGCCGCTAAGAAGAACTGAGACGCACTCCTGTGTGTCGACTACCGTCAGCTGAATGATAACTCCATTCCTGTCGCGTACCCTCTGCCACGGATTCATCACATTCTGGAGCGGTTGCGCAACGCCCGTTTCATTTCAACGCTGTATATGAAAAACGGATACTGGTGTATTTTGGTGTATATTGACAGCCGTGTAAAGTTTTTGAGATGCGTCTACGTTAATAGGACCTATTCGTTGGTTTTTGGACATTATTTATGTATCCTGATTAATTACGGATCGCATGCCCGGAAAAACTCATTAGAAAACACTTTATCCTGCCGCAGGATAATGTTTTACTTCATAAAGTACGAATAATTTCACAGTACTTGAAGGGATTTGACAGTTTAAGTATTAGATTAGCCCTCCAAGTCCCGATCTCAATATCCTAGAGAATGTAACTTAAATCCCAAAAGGTGTCGAAAGTTAACAATATAGCGTTAGGAGACAATTGGTGAAGTCGAAGGACTTCAGAAGGATATTTTAACTAAAATGCTTCAGAACTTGGTCAAATGTGTTCCTCCATGTTTCCGGAACTGCCTTGCCGTGGCTTAAAGGCGAAACCACGGTCGACCACCTTCAAACCCCAAACCCCTCGGGTCCGCAGCGTTCGCCTCGTCGTGCAACGCGGGCGTAAATGATAATGGAAACAACAAATAAATCCGCTTCGGACCTCGTGGAGGAGGTAAAACCTCGAACCATCTCCGAAATCGACGAAGATGAGTTGCTGCGCTCGGATGACGAGACGCTGACTCCGTCGAGTTCGGTGGGCAGTGCCAAGTCGAGCACTCCCCAAACGCCACGACCATCCACCACAACCAAGGCGAGCCACGCCAAGTGGGGCTAGCGATAAGCCAAAATCGCTAACCAGCAGAGAAAAGCGCAGGTCAACAAGGCCCGCTTCATTCTGGCTAAGATAGCTAAGATAAAGACGACAAGGCCCGATTCCAGGCAGTGATCGAGGACTTTGAAAGATATGAAAGGGAGCACCCAGATGCGGTCCTTCCTCCCCAGGCGAAGCGAAATCGCTCCCGGTGAGCGAGAGCGCTCCGAAGAGACCAAACGATGCCAGGGGGCTCCAAAAGCGACATCGTTTGTCAGGCCGGCGAGGTGGCTAGAAACAGCCTTGCCATGGCACTGGTGGACGAGCTCAACGATGACGGGCGCCTGTTTGCAGAGAAATGGAAGGAGGTCGAGACCAGACTGGCGGAGATGGTAACAGACAAGTTACTATCAGAGCCATCTGGTCCGACATCCTCCTTCGACTCCTCAGACATGGTTAGAGGGCACCGAGTAATCAGGTGCGACGATGAGTCTTCGAGGTACTTCCTGGCAGCATGCGTTGCCAGCATAAGCAACGCATGGAAAGGGCTACGCATTAAGCTAGTACCCGCGAAGGATATCCCGAGGAGGCCCAGAGCTCGCATCTGGCTACCAAAGGGGCTGACTAGCCATGACAGAGTGCTGCAGACTTTACGAGCTCAGAACCCAGGCATCGATATGGAGGACTGGGCCATACTCAAAGCTGACAAGGAGATGAAGACAAGTCGGCCTTTCTTGTTCCTCATCAACCGACGATGTCTAGAGCAACTCCAGAATCCGACCACAAAGTTCGGTACTTATTCCGTAATCAAGGTCTTCCTGGCCGAACCGGACGAAGCCCTCGAAGACACCGTCGATAACACCAACAGACTGTTGGATGACCTAATCATCGACGATGTCACCCCAGACACAACGCTAGAATAATGCCGAACGTCGTTCAGATCAACCTGAAGCGGAGCCCTCATGCTTCAGCGAATCTGGCAGTTCTTCTTCGCGAGAAGGACATCGACATCGGCCTCATACAAGAGCCATGGACAAGAGACGGACAGATCTTTGGCGTGGCGATTAAGGGATATACAACTTTATACACGAACTCGACAGGTAGGCCGAATGCGAGCATAACATTGAAAAACAGCATTAACGCCCTCTTACATCCCACTCTTAGCAACCCAGACCTAGCGGTGGCCAGGTTTGAGACTGTGACTTAAGTAGGTTTCTCTGTTTATTCAATGCTCGGGGTACAGAGTTGTCGATCTGGATCTCGGGTTCGCTGCAGGCTGGTCTTCTGTGCTTCGGAACGCTCCGACGGTCAGCTCGGACCGGAATACGTCGACGCTTCGGAACGCCCGACCGGTCAGCTTGGAGGGTGATGGGCCCGGGAGCCTGTGGAGAAAAGAGAAGAGAGAAGGTGGGGACTCGGAAGTCTTCCCAGAGGGCGGATTCGGAAATCTTCGGAGAGTAGTTGCGGTGGACTCGGAAATCTTCAGTCGCAGGAGAGAGAGCGGGCGGACTCGTAAGTCTTCAGAGAGAATTCGCGGTGGACTCGAAAGTCTTCGGTTAGCGGGAGAGAGAGCGGGCAGACTCGTAAGTCTTCAGAGAGAATTCGCGGTGGACTCGAAAGTCTTCGGTTTGCGGGAGAGAGAGCGGGCGGACTCGTAAGTCTTCAGAGAGAATTCGCGGTGGACTCGAAAGTCTTCGGTTTGCGGGAGAGAGTGGGCGGACTCGTAAGTCTGCAGAGCGAGAGAGAGGCGGGCGGACTCGTAAGTCTTCAGAGAGAGAGGGCGAGCGGACTCGTAAGTCTTCAGAGAGGGAGAGAATTCGGCGGGCCGAATTCTATGCCGCGACTCGCAAGTCCTTCGACAATTTATTTGGCAACCCAAATCCTAAGATTCTGGTCGCCTAAAAAAGTGACTTTGGCTGCTGACTACTAGGAGTGTGCTCCTAGAGGCTTACCGCTCCCGATCGCTGTCGGCTGCTAAGTGATTTCCTACTGCCAGCGGCTCGCCTTATATAGGGTGTAGCGAGTTTTTGTGTGCCCGCCGCAATCAGCTGCTTCCTCTTCTTTTCCAGTGCGACCCTGACCGTTAGTGTGGCCCTTTTCTCGGCGCATCAAATTCAAATTCAATTGTACAACTTCATTTTATTCACATTGGCTTCATTATCTCTCCTTTCTTTACAACTTCATTCTATTTACATCATTGTGCGCGGCGCGCCCCTTTTCAATCGTGGCGCATGATCGCCACGTGGTTTTCCCGGTTGGAGACCACCCTCCATATCACGCCTCCATCCTCCTGCAGCCAGCGCTTCTGCTGCCCGTAGCGTTTTCGGGCCAGCTTCTCCTAAATCGTTGCAACGCATGCCTCGGAGAGTAACGCCCCGGCCGGCAACGTCCAGCCCCGTTCACTCCTTTCCACCGGGTGCAGCTCCAGAACATCTTGATCCGGCGTCGGCGGCCGTTGTACCAAGGGTGGTGGGCCTTCCTCCTCCTGCGCTCCCGACGTCTGGCTCGGCATTTTTGGGCCTGCCACCAGGGACCTGACCGCCCCTGGTTGAGCGGGTGCCGTCGCCCCCGAGGTGGTCGTCCCCTGCCCTCCGATCCCCATCTGCCGTGGCACGTGCGCCACTCGCCGCCTGCCCGCGCCTTCGTGGCTCACTGCTCCTGCCGCTGCTACGGTTTCAGTGGGCTCTGCCGGTGCTCTGCTCACCCTCCTGCCCATCTTCGCCGGCTCCGTCCTCTTCCTGCCCGCTACCAGGATCGCTGCTGCCTCCACCAGTTTGGCCCGTGTCGCTGCTGCTGCCGCCGCCACGTGCTGCTGCTTGAATTTCTCCACGCTCTCCTCGAACCTTCCCATATTTCCTGCAACGAGAACACAAATTTCTTCAGTATATCTCGTCAAATTGTCCCGTGCAATATGGTTATATACAGTCTCTGTCAATGGTCGATGCTGAATGAGCGCGAGGTTAGAATCATGGATTAGAGTGACCCCCCGCCCCCTATGTATCGATGTATCGAGATGGTTTTCAATCGATGTGTCGTGATCGGGATCGTGCGATAATTCCACATACGGTTTCGTGTCACCAATATGTGACCGCCTTATCTTCCGTGTTTGTTTGTTTTTCAACGTCAATATCACGGGTGAGACGAATTCCACTACCTTCCATGGGCCGTCGTATCTTGGTGCTAGCTTCGCGTTGAACTTCTGTACTGCGTTTGATATGTGGTGTGTCTTACACAGTACCCAGTCGCCAACCTTTGGTCTCCATTCTCTCGTCCTCAGATCATAGCGTGCCTTTTGCTGTTTCGCCGCGCCAATCATGTTTCCTATCGCTCCCTTTCTTTGCTCCTCCATGCGTTTCCACCTGTCTTCGACCGTTTCCTCTTGGATGCCCGACCCTTCGGTGGCCTTGTCGAACACTGTACCTGGTAGCCTTAGTTCCCTCCCCAGTATTAACTGTGCGGGACTATACTTCGTTGTCTCCGAGATGCTACTATTGAACGCCAACATTAATTCTGGTAGTTGATCATCCCATTTTGTTTGGTTCTCTCCTGTTATCTGGGCAATCATTGTTTTCATTGTTCGGTTCGCTCGTTCCGTCGGGTTTTATTGCGA
Organism: Drosophila birchii; assembly: GCA_035046345.1. Classification (NCBI taxonomy): domain Eukaryota; kingdom Metazoa; phylum Arthropoda; class Insecta; order Diptera; family Drosophilidae; genus Drosophila; species Drosophila birchii. The sequence goes on along the minus strand of JAWNOA010000047.1, from coordinate 66,478 downwards.
CGTATACGGTGCCGTGAACTGATGTTTTATACCCCATCGTTTCATCGCCTGTTTCGTCTTCCTTCCCGTGAACTGAACCCCGTTATCTGATACCAGAACTTTCGGTGCTCCGAACCTCTCCAATATCCGCTCCCGAAAGACCCTTAGAAATGTTTCCGCCGTTGCTTGCCGGATCGCCGCTAGCTCCACCCACCTCGAATATTTGTCGATCATTACCAGCAGTACCGAGTTCCCATGAGTTGTCCGTGGTAATGGCCCCACGAAGTCGACGCATACTGTCTCCCATGGTGTCTCTGCCACTTGCGTTAGCATCTTTCCGGCTGCTTTCTGCTGTGAGACCTTGTACTTCTGGCAACTGTCGCATGCCCGCACGAACTTCTTCGTGCCCCTGGTTAATCCTGGCCAAAAATACCTCGCTTGTACTCTTTTAATGGTCTTGAATATTCCAAGGTGCCCTGCTTCCGCTGCGCTATGGTTCTCCCTCATGATCTGCGGTATTTCGCTCGCGGGTGCGCACAGCTTCCACCGCTGCTGGTCTCTCTCCCGTTCAGCCCGCTTGTATAACCGTCCCTCCGTTATCTGATACTCCTCACTCTCTGGTTCTCCTTGTAGCTCCTCCATCTTGGTGCCCTGGTGTCGCAATCCCTTGACTTCCACCTGTGGTAGTCTCGTTAGGGCATCCGCTACCACGTTGAGTTTCCCCTTCCTATATTGAACATCGAACTGGTACGGTTGTAAACCCCAGCGCCCACCTAGCGACTCTCCCTGCCGGGCTCTTGATTGAGTTCAGCCATTCTAGCGCCATGTGATCCGTTACAACCGTGAATGGATATCCCTCGAGGTCCATCTTAAATTTGTCAATGCCCCAATAAATGGCCAGGCATTTCTTCTCCGTCGCGCTGAATTTCTGCTCCGTCTTATTCAAACTCCGGCTTGCGAATGAGATTACATGCTCCCCGTCCTCCGCTTCTTGCGTCAGGACAGCTCCTAACCCGAAGTCGCTCGCATCCGTTTGTAGTTTAAATCGCCTTGAAAAGTCTGGGCACGCCAAAACTAGTGCCCGTGTTAAGCTCTGCTTTAGGCTATCGAACGCTCGTTGGTGCTTCTCCGTCCATTCAAATTTCTGTCCCTTCCGGATCAGCCCCCTGCCCCCTGCCCCCTGCCACCTCTGTCATGATCATAAACGCTGTTTCGACTCGTGCTCCTCCGAATCTGATCTCGGCGTAAAACTCTCCTCTCGCATACTGCTTCGTCCCGTTTGCCAGCGTTATTTCCGCCCGAACTCCGCTCCATCTCCCGTGTTCTCGGAGATCCTGGTACGAGTTCCTGCTGATCGCGCTCCGTGATGCTCCGGTATCTATGACCCCCTTTACTGTTCTCTCCCCGAATCCGATCCTTGCCACGATTTGGAACCCGTCGCATGTCAAGTCGTCCCTCGGGTTGGCCTTTGATGCGTGGCCTGAGCTGCCAGTTTTAGTTGCTCAGGCCTTATGCGTTTCCCGTCGGGGCCCTGCAACATTGTGTCGTTCTCACCCCGTTCTTCCCGCATACCCAACAGAACAGCTTCGGTGGGTTGCCACAACTGCGTGCTGCATGTCCTGAGCCACCACATCTAAAGCACATCTCTTGCTTTATCTGTTGCTGCGTTGGTCGTATTGCGCCCTCCGTTGCTTCGATTTCCTCTACTTCCTCGGCTAATTTCAGGAACTCCGTTAATGTGCTAAATCCGTTCCTCCGCGTGTTTAACTTTATTTTGCTCCTGCAATTTTTGTACACCCTGTCCAATTTTTCGCCTTCGGATAGCTTCGTGAATCGCATCAGCTTCCGTAATCGGTTGCGTATTCTCTTACTGGCTCGTTTTCCCGTTGTCTCATCTGGGCGATCTGTTGTTTCAACTGTTCCTCGTACCTCGGTGGCAGGAAGTACTCCAGTAACTCCTCCTTTAGCTGATTCCAGGTCCTGATCTCCGTTGGCGTGGTGTTCCACCACTCCGCTGCGAGTCCCTCCAGGATGAATGGTATGGTTTGGATTAACTGATCCATTGCCATTCCGTACCCTCTGGCCAACTGTTCTATCTTCTCCAAGAACTCTAGTGGGTTTGATGTTCCCTGGTACCTTATCCTCCATCCTCGCACTCGGTCGATAATCTCTATTTCCACCTTCCTTCTCGGTTTCTCCATTCTTGGGCTGCTCATCTCGCCCTCCACCACCATTGTCGGTGCTCTTGCGGGGCTTTTTTCCCTCCTGTACCTCTCCGCCAAGGCTGCCAGTCTCTGACTTACGCTTTCCGTATGATCCGTCTTCTTTCAGAATGCCGATAGTTCCTTCCTTAAGTCTTCCAGCTTCCCCGTCTGGTCTAACCCGAATTCGTCCGCGTACTCGGCCAGCTCGGCTTTTGATGCCATGTACAAACAGCTGGACATGTTCTCCTGGTCTCGGGTTTCTCCTACTACCACTCTTCCTCTTCGGGCGCCAATGTTACGGTCTGCCGCCCAGTTTGCCAGATAGCTTAGGGACGGCCAGAGTCCGCCTAGTAGTCCGAGTGGTAGCTGTAAGGGAGATTCCCCCGATTCCCATAAGAACAGTGGAGAGAATTCGGTGACTTAAGTAGGTTTCTCTGTTTATTCAATGTTCGTGGTACAGAGTTGTCGATCTGGATCTCGGTTCCGCTGCAGCCTGGTCTTCTATGCTTCGGAACGCCCCGACGGTCAGTTCGGCCCGGAATACGTCGGCGCTTCGGGACGCCCTACAGGTCAGCTCGGGGCGATGAGACGGCCGACCGGTCAGCTCGGATTGGGATGAGCCCGGGAGCCTGTGGAGAAAAGAGCAGGGAGGCGGTGGGGACTCGGAAGTCTTCCCAGAGGGCGGATTCGGAAATCTTCAGAGAGTAGGTGCGGCGGACTCGGAAGTCTTCAGTCGCAGGAGAGAGAGATAGTGGACTCGTAAGTCTTCAGAGAGAATTCGCGGTGGACTCGAAAGTCTTCGGTTTGCGAGAGAGAGAGAGAGCGGGCGGACTCGTAAGTCTTCAGAGAGAGAGAGCGGGCGGACTCGTAAGTCTTCAGAGAGAGAATTCGCGGGCGGACTCGTAAGTCTTCGGTTTGCGAGAGAGAGAGAGAGCGCGGACTCGTAAGTCTTCAGAGAGAGAGAGAGCGGGCGGACTCATAAGTCTTCAGAGAGAGAGAGCGGGCGGACTCGTAAGTCTTCAGAGAGAGAGGGCGGGCGGACTCGTAAGTCTTCAGAGAGAGAGAGGGCGGGCGGACTCGTAAGTCTTCAGAGAGAGAGAGAATTCGGCGGGCCGAATTCTATGTCGCGACTCGCAAGTCCTTCGACAATTTATTTGGCAACCCAAATCCTCGGATTCTGGTCGCCTACAAAAAGTGATTTTGGCTGCTGACTACTAGGAGTGTGCTACCGCTCCTGATCACTGTCGGCTGCTAAGTCATTTCCTACGGCCAGCGGCTCGCCATATATAGGGTGTAGCGAGTTTTAGTGTGCCCGCCGCGATCAGCTGCTTCCTCTTCTGTTCCAGTGCGACCCTGGCCGTTAGTGTGGCCCTTTCTCGGCGCGCGCGTGTATTTGATTCAAATTCAAATTCAATTGTACAACTTCATTTTATTCACATTGGCTTCATTATCTCTCCTTTCTTTACAACTTCATTCTATTTACATCTTTGTGCGCGCCCCGCGACACACAGTGGGCTGAAGGGACCAAAATAATAGAGGAGATATACCAACCTTCATTTTTCCAAGCACGGTTGAATTTCAAGTATGGGAAGAAGTTCTAGATATAACTCTCCAAATATAAAACAGCGGGTACAAAGTAGAAAATTGGAGGGTCTCGACACAGAATTCTTTTTCAGACCACAGGTACGTATTCTTTGAAATCTCGATGCCGATGCGCGAGACGACACCGAAACGCAACCCTTGTTACACAGACTGGAACAAACTTGTCAAAATTGTACAGACAAAAACAATACACAGCAGGACCAAAGTCAGATCCGACCCGGAAAAAATCGACAAAGAAGTTGAGGACTTCACAAACATCCTCAACAACGCGTGCAAGGAGTCATGTAGAATTACATACTCTAAAAAGCAGTACCCACAATGGTTGAACAAAGAGTTAAGTGAGCTCAGACGTAAGGTCAGGAAGACCTTTAACAACAGCTACATAACCAAAGACTGGGGACCGTACAAGGAACTACATAGAGACTATTGCGATATACGCAGAAAAGAAAGAATTTTCGGGCAAGCAAGCCTTTCAGTTATAAACAAGAATCAAGATACCCAAGAATCATTAGATATCTTGCTGGACACTCACTTCCCAGGAAATCTAAGAATAAAACCCACAGCAACGGATACCCTGAGGACAATCCAACAGCCACAAGTCGAAGAGATCGCCACTAGGGAAAGAATCCACTGGGCGATAGACTCATTTGACAAATACAAGAGTCCAGGTCCGGACGGAATCATACCGGCAATGCTGCAAACGACGAAGGAATACATATGGAACTGGTTGCAAGCAATCTTCCAAACATGCATACAAGCAGTACACGTACGGCTTCCATGGAAGGAAGCAAGAGTAGTCTTCATACCCAAACCAGGAAGAAGAGGACACATCCTAGCCAAGGCTGATTAGCCTGACTTCATTCCTCATGAAAACAATTGAAAGGATACTAGATAACCACATCAGAAGCAAAACGAAGAAAAACCTTTCGAAAGCCCAGCACGCTTACCGAAAAGGCAACTCTGCAGAAACGGCGCTACATGAAGTAGTACAATAGAGAAAACCCTGCTTTTCAAAAACTACACGCTGGCTACCTTTTAAGATATAGAAGGAGCTTTCAACAACGTAACCGTGGACTCCATCCTGAGCTCCCTCAACAAAAGAGAAGATGAAGAAGGCATCAGATCATTGATAGGCGAAATGCTAACGAGCAGGAAGATAACAGCCGAACTGAGTGGCACTCATCACACCAGGTTTGTGAAGAGGGGCACACCTCAGTTTTATCTCCACTGCTCTGGCTGATCAACATGGACGACATGAAAGAACTCAATAGCCTTCGCATACGCAGACGACGTAGTCCTACTCACCACAGGACCATTCCCCGACGTTATCAGCGAACTGATGACAAAGGCACTCACCAAACTGAATTCATGTGCTAAAGCCTGTGGACTAGGCATTAACCCGAGAAAAACGGAACTTATGCTCTTTACGAAAAGAACAGAGATCCGCCACGTTCACAAAATGACAGATAGATGGTAGAGAACTAGAACTATCACAACAAGCTAAGTACTTGGGGGTGGACACAAAATTATCATGGAGAAACAACATCAGTGAACGAGTCAAGAAAACAAGTATAGCATTCTACTCGTGCAGAAAGATGTTTGGAAAGAACTGGGGTATACACCCCAATCAGTTTGGATTTGTACGTCAATCAGTTCGGTCGTCTCGATTCATTCAGCTCTAAAAAAAAAAAAAAAAACGGAATCGAAATTGTTTCGAAGAAATATTCTAAAGCACAAAATTTCTCCTAAAAATTTTTCAAACAGGAAAATTAAATAATAATAATAATTTGTTTCGTGAAGCTGCATTCCTTAAGTCTCAGTGGCTTGGCTTTCTGCTATGCAGGAGCCACCCACAGGTGGCTCCTCTATTCAAAAGGGGGCAAAAGGACCGAGGTCTCGTCGCTCCTTTCACGATCAAAAAATTAAGGAAATTCATGAAATGGGGTTATCTAGTGATAGTTCCAGATCGTCGACTCCGGCTCCAGATCTGAGCGGCAGTGAACGACCATCATCTCCCAGGCAGTTGAGAGAGCCCATTGATATACTACTGAATGCTGGTGATAAAGTTAAGAGTAAGTCTATTCTGAACAATAGTTACTCGCAGCAAGGAGGAAATCAAACCAAGCGCGGTACAAAACATGAATGCTCCAAAATCTGAGGCACTTCCCCAATGGGCGTCGATGGTTCAAATTGATTCGGAGCAACCTTCAACCTCCCGACAAGCGAGGGAACGGCAATTTCAGCTCGTTCAGGCCAACAAGGGACTGGCGGGTAAGACGAACTCTGACGGAAAAAACCTGCTCTCCAGCAAAGCGTTGAGTAAGTTAAGCTCGGCACAAATTATGGACGCCATTGAGTCCACAGCACTTCCACAATGGAGAGGAGCCGCTCCTGAGGAACTCTTTCAAAATCCCCAGCCGAAATGGCAGACCGTCCAGAAGAAGTCGTCTAGTAAGAGACGTGCCCCTGTTGTGGATGCACTCTGTACAAAGGCCAAAACCAGCAAACCGTATAATACAAATAGGTCTGCTGCCCTTGATATGGATGTTTTGCCGCAAAATATGGATGTTGTGGAAGATGTTGAGGAGAGGGCTGCTGTCTCCCAGCTGGCAGCTAGCCCTGCTCCTTTCGCTCTGGCCAAGCCAAAGCCGATCACAGTGCCAAATGTTAACAACGTGGAGGCGATGGAGAATGAGCTCCTCCAGGTACATAAGCTTTCCAGGATACAGTTTACACAGGGCGGACTTCCCGGGTGTGATTTCTAGGGGCGGAGCAGCTACTCTAGTTAAGCACGGCCTGACATGTTACCAGCAAAGCCCGATACGATTGGGACTCCTACAGATGGCGAGGATTGTGCTCAGCACTGACATGGGTGAACTGGATGTGGCTGCGGTTTACTTGCCGCCTCGTCCTGCCTGGACATGTGATGGCTTTGAGGCCATGCTAAACATTTGTGGAGACAAAGCCATTATCGGAGTTGATTTTAATGCTAAGCATCGTGTCAGAGCGGATAAGAGAGGAGCTGCTCTGGACAACTTGGGAGCGGATGTGTTGGCCACAGGAAGACCCACCTGTTTCCCCTGTAATGGCGGAACTCCCTCTGTTTTGGATTTCGCACTCTTGAAAGGTATTCAAGTTCGTAGGTTGACTATTGAAGACTCCTTTGAGCTCAGCTCGGATCACATACCGCTTATTGTTAGTCTCCACCCCCCAGGAAGCTTCACTGTGCCTAGGAAGCTGCTCCTGCCCACTGGATCCGACATCAGGTCTTTCCAGAGGACGCTGGATGACTCCATTCACCTCAATATGGAGATATGCACTGCGGAGGATCTGGATGATGCTGCACTTCTGCTGGAGGCTAAAATCTGGGAAGCATCAGAGCAAGCGGCGCCTCCCTCAGGTATTCACCCCAGGAGAGCCTGCTCTCCACTACCACCGGAAGTTAGTGCTCTTCTGGCGATGAAACACCTAGACTTAGGAGGGAGTATGGCAGAACCCACGACCCAAGGACTTTGCGTATCTTCCGCAGGCTGGCAAATCGAGTCCGGAAGTTGCTCAACCAACTGAGGGAGGAGTTGTTGGACAAGGAGCTGGAGGAGGCTACTCCAGATAAGGATTCCAACTTCGCGCTGTGGAGAATCGCGGGCAGAAGTAAGAGGCAAGCCTCCCCCAAATACCCGGTGAAGAAAGCGGATGGGACTTGGGCCAAGTCTCCGCTTGAACGTGCCGAGGCGTTTGCCGAGAGTTTGGAGGAGCGGTTCACTCCATTCGAAACTGCGTCGAGGGAGAGAGTCGAAAAGGTTCATGCAGCACTAGAGGAACCTCACCAGATGACGCCTCCTATGCCCCCAATCCGGCTGCCTGAAGTCCAGGCCAAGATAAGGAAGCTGAAGCACCGGAAGTCGCCAGGAGCGGATGGCATTTCCAGCCGAGTAGCAAAACTCCTTCCGGAGAAGGCTCTCCTTTTCTTGGTCCTGATGTTCAACGCTGCACTCAGGCTGAGACATTTCCCGAAAAGCTGGAAGCATGCAAATGTTGTAATGATACACAAAAAGGGCAAGGATTCGAAGGATGTGGGCAATTATAGGCCGATTAGCCTCCTGCCGACCTTTGCTAAGGTCTATGAAAGGTGCATTCTGGAAAGATTGCAAAGGATACCAGAAGTCACACAAGCGATCCCCAGGCACCAATTCGGCTTTCTCAAAGGACATGGCACCCCCGAGCAACTTCACCGTGTAGTGGACTTCGTCGTGGATGGATTCCAAAGAAGGCAATATACGGTGGCTGCCTTCCTGGACATCCAGCAGGCCTTTGATAGGGTCTGGCACCAAGGGCTCCTATCAAAGGTCAAGGAACTTCTGTAGTAGCCTCAACTACCAGGAGGATAGCTGCCGGAGTTCCACAAGGTAGTGTACTAGGCCCTACACTATATAACTTGTTTGCGCACGATGCCCCACTTCATCTGAGCTCAAGAAGCGTGTGTGTAGCGACATATGCAGACGACACTGCAATCCTTGCAAGGTCCAGCTGCGTCTACAGTGCCACGGACAAACTTCAGATACTTCTGAAGAGGTTTGAGAACTGGGCCTGTAGATGGAATGTGGCCATCAACACAGACAAGTGTGCGGTGGTCACATTCGCCTTAAGGAGAGACACATGTCCAGGGGTCTTTCTTCATGGTCAGCTGTTGCGGCAACGCGAGGAGCACAGATACCTGGGACTGGTCCTGGACAAAAGGCGTTCGCTTCGCCCATCAAAAAGACAAGGGCCAAGTTGGAAAACACTGCCAGGCGTCTAAGCTGGCTAACTTGCCTGAAGTCGAAGCTGAGTCTTAGGTGCAAGACTCGCCTCTACCAGTCCCTGCTAGCCCCGATTTGACATTATGGAGTGGCAATCTATGGCACTGCGGCCAGGACGCACTTAAAAAAGATCCAAGTCTTCCAGGCTAAATTCCTTTGGCGAATCATTGGAGCGCAGTGGTATCTAAGGAATGCTTACGAAGATAATTAAAAGTCCCTGCAATAGAAGATTATATGAACACCCTAGCTGCCAGACACAGAAATAGACTCTGAAGTCACCCAAACCCGCTGGCCAGGAGGATGGGCCGGACCAGGACCATGAGACGCCTGAAGAGGGTCATAATCTGCCAACCCGGCGTATAAACTAATTTTTAATTAACATTGTTATATATTCGCTACATAAAATTGTTAAATAATAATAGATATGTAGCCAAATAAGTTTAGCAGCACACGTGCATACAACCAAATAAACAAACAAAAAAAAAAAAAAAAAAAAAAAACACCCCAAGATCATAATATTGCTCTACACAGCGGTTTGAGACCCATATTCACATACGGAGCACTAGTATGGTGGCTAGCACTAACTAGGGCGTACAACAGACAAAAACTTACAAGAATTCAGAGATCGGCATGCGCAGGTGCCACGGGAGCACTAAGATCATGCCCCGCGGCGGCGTTGAACGCAGTACCGCTCAAAGCGCGGTACGACTGAAGGCAAGCCATAGCTAGAAGAACTATCACACTGGGCACTGTACGATCTTGAATGAAATAGAATATATGGCAACAATAGGAACAGACTATATAACAACCGAACTACGATTCGGCAACGCATATACAACCATATACCCCACAAGGGAAGAATGGAGACGATGGAGTGTATCCAAACAAGTCGAAGTATCCCTCTACACCGACGGCTCGAAAATGAGATGCGGTGTAGGGGCCGGAATCTTCGCCGACAGCTGGGGAGCAGAAGAGGTCTTCAACCTCCCAGCGTCAGCGACAGTGTTCCAGGCAGATGTATTCGCAATTCTGAAAGCTGTCGAACTCTCAAAAAACCGAGACCTCAAGAATACCAAAGTTAGGATATACTCGGATAGCCAAGCGGCTATTAAATCTCTCGCATTAGAAAGAACAACATCGACTCTAGTGGCCCAATGCAAGGGGGCGCTAAATAGACTCGCTGAAGACAACACGGTACAAATAGTATGGATACCGGGACACAACGATATTCCAGGAAACGAGAAAGCTGACGAGCTGGCCAGACAAGGGTAAGAAGGAAGCTCAGATACCTCAAATATCCAAATCTCCCTGAACTCAGTCCAGAGGGAAATCCTCGACCATTTCAAACGACTAGCCAGCAAAGAATGGTCAGCGATGACTGAGAACAGAAGATCTAGGCATTTCTGGCCAGAATATAATAAGAGGAGGACAGCACACCTGATCTCCAAAAGCAAAAAGGACATCAGAAGAATAACGTCAACCCTCACGGGGCATTGGCCAATAGGCACCCATGCCTGTAAGATGGGCCTACCCCACAACACATATTGCAGAAGCTGCAAAGAAGAAACCGAGAAGGAGACATCGGAGCACCTGTTGTGTCACTGCCCGGCATTCAGCCATCTCAGAGCCCGACACTTCGGAGCTCACCAGCTAGGGTCGCTAAGGGAGGTGGGGCGGCAATCAGTGAATTCCATCCTAGCGTACCTGATCGACACTGGCTGGTACTAAAGTGAAGGCGCCGGCTACGACCGTCGAGGGTGTGGATCAAAATGGAGCTCAGCTCTAATTGGAGGCTACAAGGGTAGCCTCATTACTTTTACCTACCTACCTACCTTTGGCAATTCATATTAATTTTCAAATAAATTATGTTTAGTCAAAATACTTTTGTCCACCTAAAAATTCACATTTTCTCACAAAATGTGTTATAGAAAAGAAAGTAGTTGACGGATCACGGCCTGATTAAGGCCAGATATGGTATCTCTAAATCTAAACTAAATTGGATCCTGCAACATTCACGAGTAAAGAGGACTACTTGCTGAAATATTGCTATAAGCTTTGACAAAATACTTTTGTCCACAATTGTATTTCTTCTCCCTTCCTCCTCCCGCAACATACCAAAACCAACAGCAAACAAAAGCGATATGCCGTTTCAAAACACTATAATTTCCGGTCCAGCTTGAATTTGCCAAGACCGTCAACAAATGAGGAGAACAATCCTTAACGAGATGGACATACATACAGTCGACAGTAGAATACATATCGACAGTACAACACGTCAAAATTATATAAAAGATGGAGCATAAAAAATTAAAAACAGAGAAAAATTTACATATAATGCAAATGTCTTCAATTTTAAGAGCAAAGTATAAGCAAATGACCTGGGTTCGATTCCTGCCACAAGGCATAAGAAAGTTTTTTAAATTTTGTTGTTTCTTAGTATTAAATACTGTAATATTTTAATTTACAGCAAAAAATTAAAAAAAAGTAATTTGCTAAAAGGATTAAAATAATGTTACTCGTCGCAGACGGTAATCGAACTCGTGACAACAAAATTTTTGTTAAGAAAAACCATTTCGGGTAGACTGCAGCTTAGAAAGCTGCACCACTAACCAATTTGAAATGGATTATCTTAATTTCATAATAATGTGAACATAACTAAATTGTATAATGAACGTTTTGATTTATTTTGAGCCCTCTGCCTGGGCTGCCTCTTGTAAACATAATGAGTATAAAGTATATCTCCGCTATTTACGGCACGATCGCAATGAAATTTGGGCAATCTGTGTATTTTGATGAAATACATAAAGGTTTTGAATATGGTTTACATAACTTTATAAATTTGGGAGATATACGGTTTTTTTCAAAAAGAGGAATAGCAAAAATTTAAAACAAATTTAATCTGCGTGCAATTATAAGAAGTCGAATCCCAAGTTTCGTGTCTGTAGCTCTTATAGTCTCTGAGATCTAGGCGTTCATACAGACAGACAGACAGACGGACGGTCAGACGGACATTGCTATATCGACTCCTATAGTGGTCCTGATCTATATTTAGGTAACTTTTTTGGGTCTGCCACGCCTCCTTCTGCCTGTTACAAAAAATTGCACTCGCACAAAATTATAATACCTTTGGTACAGGGTATACAAATAATTGGTTTGACTCTAGAACATCCATGTTTTCCCATGGTCAATTTTTTATTTACGTGTCGAAAGACCATCCGCATTGGTTGTTTTTGCGCCCGATAATGAAAAAAAATATGTCACGTATTACAAGGTACTTAAGTTAAGAGCAACCTTCATGTACTTCTCGGAGAGGAGGTAATTTAGACTTCCGTTAGGCCTGAGACTTTCAGGTAACCATGGGTCGTGCTGGTAGAAAAGTTCTGGTATTCGATCTTTCTCTTCGTAGCGGACGGTCGTGTTTTTGTCTTGCGCGCCGACTTTTGTGTTATTTTCTAAACCACCGGAGTTTCATCTTAACTTATAACCTAATATTTATAACGATATACCGTTTTGCTACCGCGCGTGCATGCGCTTTTCTGCGTAGTTAATTTTCATAAATAATTACTTGTTAGTTTTGTGCTAAGACGGTTATCTTATTTTATTTTTCCTCTTTGCTCTTTTACCGTTTTTATTTTTCTCTCCCCCGCTCGAGTGCCGTTTGCTATTAGCTGCATCCAAGCTGTTCATAGCTCTCACCGCTCTTGTGATTTTCTGCTGCTCTAACTCTAGCGCTCTTTTATCTCTCTCATCATCTCTTTACTTTTTTGGTATTGATAGTGTACACAGTGGTTCTAGGGTTTGTGAACATGTAGAATATTGTTTCCTTTGCTGGCTTCGCGAGGCAGTTGTGCACGCTAAGTGCATCGAGAGGACGGGTCAAATGGCTGACGCAGTGTCCAGCAAAAAGGGCCTGCGTTATTGTTGTGAGGCCTGTCGACCGGTTGAGAAGGAAATATCATCCTTTATGCGTCAGACCAGGAGTGGATTTTCTGAGATCATGGCCACTTTTCGCAGGGCGAATGACCTGTTCTCCGCGCTAGACGCTCAATTTAATAGTAGGAAGCTATTAAATGAGTCGCCGAAACGCAAAAAATCCGCCACTCTCCGTCGCCACAGCTCCTGGTCCCCGTTCCAATGGTTCTGAGATCAGGAAGAGAAAAGATTCGGTAACCAAATCGGTCGCTGGAGTATCGGCAGCCTTTTTACATAAACTTATTCACGGTGATGTGGAGAGCCCCCACCTGCTAGGCCAGCTCAATTTCCATGTTCCCCGTCTTTCATCTAGATCTTTTTTTCCATTAGTAGTTAACTACTGTAGGCGTGGGTTTGAAGTACATGAACCCTCTTAGTGTTTTATATACTGATTAGTAGTATTGAAGGTATTGAAAGCCTTCAAAAACTAAAAACTGTCTTGCTTGTAGTACTAGCCCGTACTGTATCCTAATCTTACCTCGTTGTATTCTTTTTTTTTTCTCTAGATAGCTAGTACGCGTTTCGTGCCGTTCGTTACACGGCTGCGCCGGCTCGGTTGGTTTTGCGGGAGGTGGGCGTGGGACTAACTCGAAAACAAGAAAAAAAAAACAATAATAATAATCACTTTGTTTTGGTACAGTCAGCTTGTGAACAGTCATCTCGGTTGTATAGGATCATCTGAACGACTTTCTTCTTAACAAAATGCAAATAAGACGAAGGGGGGCGAATTTGAGCAGTAGTGCGGTGAGATCAAGAATCATGCGCAGAAAAAAATCCGAAAGAACGGATAAAGAAATCCAACTAGAAAATGCAACTGTTCGCAATAACATGGCCCAATTGATCATTTATTATAATCATTTAAGAATGTTAATTGGTGATATGGACACGGAATGTCTGTACTGCAGTTGCCCTTAAATTAAAAAATTGGCCAGCATTCATGTGTTGCAACTAGCCTCCCTGGTTTACATATCGTCTTTCGTATTTAAAAAATGTTAAATCCTGACTTTTTAAAAAATTCCGTCGAACTGGACTACAAGCAGACCATGCCAGATATTTGGTAGCTCGCTCTGACTTCTTGACTCATAATACTGAATGCTATAAGGACCACTTGAATCGGTGTAAAAGTGAATTTCAGACTAATCCGAAGCAATTTTATGCTTTCGTCAATTCAAAGCGCAAATCGCAGCTTTTCCTCTCCCGTATTTATTTTAAATCCGAGTCTGCTTCCTCTGATCTTAATATTGCTAACCTATTCGCAAAATTTTTCCAGACTACGTACTCTTCTACCTGTTTTGACATTACATCCTTGTACAAATACTCTCTTCCGCATTTCAACTGCATTTTCATGCCCACAATCACGGAGGACGATGTTCTTCGGAACCTGAGATCCCTCAAGCCATCCTTTTCTGCTGGTCCCGATTTTGTGCCTAGTTGTGTTTTGAGAAACAGTGCCAATGCGTTATGTAGTCCTTTGTCAAAGCTTTTTCAAATGTCTCTTAATTTTTCGTTCTTTCCTGACAAGTGGAAAGAATCATTCATAATTCCCCTTCATAAAAAAGGAAATAAGTCTAATATTGAGAATTATAGAGGCATTGCTAAACTTAGTGCGATTCCCAAACTTTTCGAACTCGTAATTACTGGTCAACTACAACACCAATGCAGTTCACTTATGTCCTCCTCGCAGCATGGTTTTATGAAACAGAGATCTACCACAACCAACCTTCTGGAGTTCTGTGCTGTTATCAGAAATTCTTTTAAAGATAATATCCAGACAGACGTTATCTTCACTGATTTTAGTAAAGCGTTCGACTCAGTAAATCACCAGTTATTACTGAAAAAACTCTATTTATTAGGCTTCCCCCCTTTGTTGTCCGGCTGGATTGCAACATATCTTTCTAACCGCACTCAGAGAGTTGCTTTTAAGGGTGCGTTTTCCGATACTGTGCACGTTACTTCTGGCGTTCCGCAAGGGAGCCATCTCGGACCTCTTCTTTTTGTACTTTTTATCAACGACTTGCCTGATGTTGTTGCTCATTCCCAGGTGATGATGTACGCCGATGATGTAAAATTATGCTTGCCTCTAACAAACTCATCGTCACATATGCTTCTACAAACAGATCTGAACAACATGGAATCTTGGTGCTCCAACAATTTGTTGGTTCTCAACAACTCAAAATGCAAATTCATGTCTTTTTATCGGAAAATCTGCTTTCTCGCCAATTACTCTCTAGGGACGGGCGGACTTGAACGCAGCCATTCAGTTACAGACCTTGGAGTTTTGTTTACCCACAATTTAAACTTCAATAATCACATCAGCGTAATTGTTGGCAAGGCTAAGGGCGTCTTTGCCTTTGTTAAGCGCTGGTCTAAAGAATTTGACGATCCCTATACCACTAAACTCCTATTCATCTCTCTTGTTCGGCCCATTCTTGAATACTGCTCGTTTGTATGGTCTCCCCAGTACGCGAAGTATCAGGACCTTATTGAATCGGTACAGAAACAATTCCTTTTGTTCGCTCTCCGTGGCTTAAACTGGGATCAACACCGTCGTCTACCGGCTTACATGGATAGACTGCGGCTTTTAGGCCTGCCCTCGTTGAAGAACCGTCGGACCTGCCATGGAGTGATGTTCATGCATAAACTTATTCACGGTCATATCACTTCCATCTATCTTCTCAACCTCGTTAGGCTCTCGGTCCCTTGTAGGCCTTCCCGTCATTTTTGTCCCATTGCCCTTGATTTTTGTAAGTCTAACTTCGAGAGGTACGGGTCTTTTCGTGTTTTATGTTCTTTGTAAAATGAATTTTATCACTTGTTAAATGTTGAGATGTCCTTAGATTCTAATTCAAACGCTGTATTACAATACCTATCCATACCTCGGCCCAGCTGATGTGAGTCGGAGCACATCTTTAAAAAACACTCCCTTCCTCGGCCTGAGGTAAGGGAAGGGTCTTTATATATTTTCTCAATAAATAAATAAATAAATAAAAAAATACCAGCCCAATTTTCATTGCTGGCTTTGCGATGCATTAGTCCATGCTAAGTACATCGAGATGACAAGCCGAATAGCTGACGCAGTGTCCAGCAAAAAGGGCCTGCGTTATTGTTGTGAGGCCTGTCGACCGGTTGAGAAGGAAATATCATCCTTCATGCGTCAGACCAGAAATGGATTTTCTGAGATCATGGCCACTTTTCGCAAGGCGAATGACCTGTCGCTGCTAGTCGGCTGCAACTGCGTGAGACACAGCAACCGATTTCCTGCCACTCTCCGTCGCCACAGCTCCTGGTCCCCGTTCCAATGGTTCTGAGATCAGGAACGATCAAAGATTCGGTAACCGAATCGGTCGTAGAGGTGTCGGAAGCCGCGCAGCCAGCAATTTCCGCGTTGTCCGTGGTGTCTGATGCGCAGCCCAATTCTTTGGCTCCGCAAACAACCGTAGAAAATTCTACCCAGGGTCCAACATTGCCCGGAATACCGGCCGTTGTTGGTAAAAATTCGTTACATAAGACCCTAACAGCAGTCCCACCTTCGAAAACTATATTTGTTTCGAGTCTTGCCCCTGATCTCGCATCGGAAAATGTTCTAGCCTATATTCAAGGCAAAACCCAAGCTGGCAATATCAATGTGGAAAAATTCAAATTTCCGTATGCCAGAGACATTTCGTTAAAATAAGTGTTTAAGATAAATGTCTCATTCCAGCTCTTTGACACTATTTGCTCGGGTGACTTCTGGCCCGAGTACGTTGTAGTCAAGGAGTACGATGCATGATACAATCATACTAGGTAGTCTCGTCGGCTGTCAAAACGTTCGGGTTTTGCTTCAGTGCGTGCTCGTTTTTCGATGAGAAAGGTTGGGTGCGGACGAATTGTTCTTTGATTTTAACCCTTGTGCAACATGACATTTTGCAATGTGTGAAAAATGTCAATATTAGTTTACCTATATAAATAATAAATTTTAAAATAAGAATTTATAATATATAGAAAATATAAACAAAAGACATGCGATACAAAAATAAAAACAAAGACTCATTTCCAACTCAAAATTGTTAAAAATTAAATTATGAAAAAAATTTCAACTCGTTTTATTAAAAGGAAACTAAACCCCAATACACCATATACGGGTTAAACAACACATTCTATTGTCATTTCGCTCGCACTTATTGGGTTATGCCCCTCTCACTCGCACTCATTGCTATGATTGTAGAGGTACCAGCTTTTTCCGACGAGACTACCTCATGGTACGAGGCACGGAAGAAGAGAAATCGGCCTGCGGGAGTTCAACTGCCCAAGCCGTCACAACCCTCAGTGTCCACTCAAGCACCTTCTGTCCCAAAAAACTAACCTCTTCCCTACTACTTTCGTATCAGAATACTAGGGGCTTACGCAGTAAGCTCTCTAGATTATATTCAGATAGCCTTTCTTTCGCATCCCAGGGTATTGTATTTACAGAAACCTGGTTGAAGCCGGAGATCCTCTGCTCCGAAATTCTTCCATGTAAGTACACTATTTACAGATTAGACCGTCTTATCCAGCGTGGTGGCGGAGTTTTAATTGCCGTTGACTCCAGCCTCATCTCGGAACGGGTGGTATCTAATGACTTTTTGGATATCGAATTTATCTGCGTTAAACTATCTTTCACAGGTAGTTTCATTTATGTAACCTGCTCTTACATCCCTCCATCTTCGGAAGAGCCAATTTATTGGAAACACCTTTCGGCAATTCGGGCAGTTTCCAGTAGGCTTTCTGATAGGGACCAATTAGTGGCTTTGGGTGACTTCAACATACCCGGAGCTCACTGGTCACTGGCGAAGATCAACCACGACCAATCTTCTGGAACTTACCTCTTTCGTCATTAGGGGCTTCCAACAAAACTTTCAAACCGATGTTATTTACACGGACTTTAGTAAAGCTTTCGACTCGGTTAATCATTCTCTTCTGGTTAGGAAACTCGATTCAATGGGGTTTCCTAGTGATCTTCTTAAATGGATTTCGAGTTATCTAAGTGATAGGACCCAAAAGGTTCTGTTCAGAAACGTTCAATCCAATAGCCTCAGGGTCACATCTGGCGTCCCACAAGGTAGCCACCTTGAACCACTTCTATTCACATTGTTTATCAATGATTTGCCGAAGGTTCTAACCAATTCCAGAGTACTTATGTATGCTGATGACGTTAAACTTTGCTTGCAGTAAGGGACAGTTCTTGCCAATCAGACCTACAATCGGATCTTGATAACTTCCACGCATGGTGTTATGCTAACGATTTACATCTCAGCAGCTCAAAATGCAAACTGATGACATATTCACGTGTTACTCCACTGCTTGCAACCTATATGCTTAATGACTGCTCTTTGGAAAGAATTACTATTGTTGATGATCTGGGTGTCCGCTTGGATCCTAAACTTTCGTTCTCTGAACATATTTCTTGTACGGTTAACAAAACCATGCTGGGATTCATTAAAAGGTGGGCGAAGGAATTCGATTCTCCTTATGTAACGAAGACTCTCTTTACTTCGTTGGTTCGCCCTATATTGGAGTATGGTTCGTGCGTCTGGAGTCCTCAATTTGGAGTCCATAGTAGCCGCATTGAATCTGTCCAAAAGAACTATTTGCTTTTTGCCCTTCGTGGCCTACCCTGGGATGCCAACCTTAGATTACCGTCTTACGCTAGTAGACTTCTCCTACTTAATCAACCTTATTTAGCTAACCGTAGGACGATGCTTGACGTCGTTTTTTTACATAAACTTATTCGCGGTGATGTGGAGAGCCCCTACCTTCTAGGCCAGCTCAATTTCCATGTTCCCCGTCTTTCATCTAGAACCTTTATACCACTAGTAGTTAACCACTGTAGGCGTGAGTTTGAAGTACATGAACCCTTTAGGGTTTTATGTACTGATTACAATCGTCTTTTTAGTAGCATTGAAGGCATTGAAAGCCTTCAAAAACTAAAAACTGTATTGTTTGTAGTACTATCCCGTAGTGCATCTTAATTTTTCTTAGTTCTATTCTATTTTTTTCTTCTCTTGCGTCTATCTAGTACGCGTTTTGTTCCGTACGTCACACGGCTGCGCCCCTCGGTCGGTTGGGCGGGAAATGGGCGTGGGACCCCGCGCGAAAAAAAAAAAAAAAAATGATGGGGACACAGCGAGGTGTACCGTTGTAAACTGTCAAAACTGACAACCGTCTTAACCGTCAGAAAAGGTTAATTAATGATGAGCAACAAAACGACAACAACAACAAAACAAACGAAGACTCGCTGCATCAGCCAGAGTACAACATGGACCTACAACAAGAAGACGATTAAGCGACTAAAGATAGCATTAAGAAAGTTTCAATTTACCGACATCTTATGGGAACCTTCAAGGAGAAAGCTTAAATTTTCTGACATTGGAAGTGGGATTCGACCCTAACCAAACTTCTTCGAAGGATGTTTTCGCGCTGTTAGAACAACAATACCGGAACTTTTTGTAACTGGTTAAGAAGCTACAGATGCCGGCGAATGGGTTGCAATAAACTAGCGAAATTTGCTTGCCGAAATATATTCCTGACGTTGCTGGCGTAGACGCCACGCAGTAGTGCTCTACGATAGACAGCATTCTTATATTGGTGTTAACTAAGGCTTTGGAAGGCACAGAGGCGCAATGGTTATATATGGACGTTGATGCACTACGGTCAGTACACTCAAGTGGCCCTTATGAAACCAGGCACGTGCCTGTTAGGGTTAGGTATTAGTAGACGCGATGGAAAATAAAGAAAAGAATGCGAGGAAATAAACTACCGGCGAGCAGCCTGAGTGTTTGCATGCATGCGATCTAAGTGGGTAAGGATTAAAGTTTTTAGTTTAGGAAGACTATCGACATGTGAGATCACCGAATACAAATCATTATAACTTGCACACAGTACTCTAAAGGGATCATGCAGTTCATAGGAGGTTCTACAATGGCGCAAAACTAAGGGAATGTACGATCTAGTATTTCTACTGGGAACATGGAAATTTAGCTGACCTAACAAGTCAGTACTTTCCACATCGCCGTGAATTAGGTTATAAATAAAGGTAATACCAAGCATAGTTCTACGATTAGCCAAGGAGGGTAAGTTAATTAGGAGAAGTCTACTATAATAGGAGGGTAATCTCTGTTCAGCATCCCAGTTTAAGCCGCGTAAAGCGAAAAGCAAAAAGTTTTTTTGAACCGATTCGATGCGTTTACTGTGGACCCCATACTGGGGGCTCCAAACGCAAGATCCATATTCTAAGATAGGACGAACTAGTGAAATATATAAAGTTTTTGTTAAATAGGGGTCATCAAATTCTTTCGACCACCGTTTAATAAATCCCAGCATACCTCTGGCTTTATTCACCATGCACGAAATATGATCGATAAAGTCAAGTTTGGGATCCAAGCGGACACCCAAGTCATCAACTGAGTTAATTCTTTCCAAAGAGCAGCAGTTAAGCGTGTAAGTTGCAAGCTTGGGAACGACACGAGAGAATGTCATTAGCTTACATTTAGAGCCATTTAAGTTTAGTAGGTTTATGCAGCACCAGGTTTGGAAGCTATCAAGATCTGTTTGTAAATCAGACTGGTAAGCAACGTCCTTGTATTGCACGCAAAGCTTGACATCATCAGCGTACATTAGTACTCTAGAATTAGTCAAAACTTCGGGCAGATCATTAATAAATAATGTAAACAACAAAGGACCCAGGTAACTTCCTTGCGGGACACCTGAGGTGACTTGGAGAACATTAGATAAATTATTTTTAAAGAGGACTTTTTGCGTCCTGCCAGTCAGATAACAAGAGATCCACCTAAGAAGATCAATTGGAAAACCCATTACGTCGAGTTTCCTGAGGAGAAGGGAATGATTAACGGAATCAAATGCTTTACTGAAGTCAGTATAAATTACATCCGTTTGAAGGTTATTCTGGAAGCCCCTTATAATGAAGGAAGTGAGCTCCAGAAGATTTGTGGTTGTTGATCTTCGCTTAACAAATCCATGCTGACATGGAGAAATTACTGATCTAGAAAGGTGCTGCAAATGAGGAGTAATAATGTTCTCGAAAAGTTTAGGGATGGCCGAAAGCTTAGAGATTCCTCTATAGTTATTGGCCTCCGATTTGTTACCTTTTTTGTGGAGAGGAATAATGAATGATTCCTTCCAAATAAGGGGAAAGTGCGAGGTTTCTAAGGATAAGGTAAACAATTTCAGAAGGGGCGAGCACAGGGCATCGGCACAATACCTAAGCACACAGCCCGGTATTCCGTCGGGACCTGGCAGATAAACAGGCTTTACACGATGAAGATCTAAAAGGAGGGAGCTTTCGTTTAAACATGGACTGAAAATTAAGTTCGATCTGGGCAAGCTATAAGAATACGTCTGATTTAGGTCAGTGGAAGTGGAATATGTTGTTTGAAAAAATTGGGCAAAAAGATCAGCAATTGCCTGATCGCCCTTCACAGTTGCGTGAATATCCCAAATATGTTACCCTGGAATAACTTGGCAACAGTTCCAGCAATTGTTTGAGCAGCTATACGAGACTTCAGACACGCCAGCCGTCATTTTAAAACTTTTTAATAATCGTCCAAGCAATGGTGAATGCCTGCCTCTTTCTGCTAGTCGCAGTGTGACGTCACTGTGCACTAAATTGAGCAATTTAAATTTTGAACAAATTTCCATCGCGGTGGTTCTTGGGTACATGGTTAATTTCGATGGGCGTTTGCAGCGAATGATGATACACATAAGGCAAGTAAAAAAGCGACGTAAACTACAAGCGGAGGTGCAAGTATTTTCAGTGCTAAAAGAGCGACCTAATGCATCAAACTGGGAGCCAGAGGCAAAGCGAGCTGAAACTGAGGAAATCAAATGTTACCAATGGGGAAAACAAGAAGCAAGACTGCAGATCTGGATCCCAGGTTTCGGCAACTGGAAAGGAGTGGCAGACAGGGCAGTCCTGTCATCGAAGGACAAACGTAACGCACTACAGATGTCAGGAGCCTGGACACATACCCACTAATTGTCAAAAGAAAGTGCAGAATACCGGATTGGGAGTAAGAGCGGAAAAAAGAGTGGAGCTATGCGCTATAGTGGAGCCTCAATCGAGTATGCTGGTCGATGGTGAGAGTTTTCTAATTACGTTTGAATCGGGAGCTGAGTGCTAATTAAATTAAGGAAAGCGTATCTAATAAGATAGTTGGTAAGAGGATTCATAGCCTTATTTCATTAAAGGGGATAGGTTATACCAATCTTTACAGTACCGCACAAATTAAATCAAACATCATGATTGATGGTAATCTTGTTGTTTTGTTTTATATAGTACCAGACGAATGAATGAAAAATAATATTGAAATCGGAAGAGAAATATTGGCTCAAGGGTTTTTAGTTTCCTACGATAATTTTAAAATTGTTCAAACTAAAGCTGTAAACATTTGTGAAACTACTCAACATAGAAGAATTTTTTTTTAATATCATTGCTAAAGCAACATTCTAAAGCTTTCATCAAAGGCACTCCACAAACGCTTGTAAGTACTGGGGAAATGCGTATTCATTTGATTGATTTGAGTAAGACTGTGCAAAGGCGTCCATAATGGTTTAGTCCAAGCGAACGGGAGTTACTTTAGTTAGTAAAGAAGAGGAACGGATCAGCAAGACTGTGTTGATTATAGAGAATTAAATAAAAATACCGTAGATGATTAGTTAATATCAGATCAAATAGCTAGACTTTCTCTTAACATGGCTAGGGGGTATTACTAGATTTCAATGCATCCGTAATCAATCAAATATACTCCTTTTGTGTCCCCCTGATGGGCAGTACTAGTTTCTTGCGATGCCTTTTGGACTAAAAAACTCACCTTCAATTTTCAGAGAGCTGTATTAAAGGCACTCGTCAGTCCTGCTCATTCGTTTGTAATTGTTTATATGGACGATATATTAATTGTTTTAGAAACGAAGGAAGAACATTATGAGCGTTGAAAGCGTTTTAGTGAAGTCAGGATTTACTTCTAACATTTCGAAAACTACAGTTCGCTACCTTGGCTATGAGATTTTTTTCTCAACTGATGAGGCTTTTATATTTTCTCACATGTAAAAAATATAGTTTTGATTGGCAATCACAACACGAACAAATTCGCAGTAAATTCATAAGCGTTTTAACAAACAAGCCTGTCTTGATTATTTTTGATCTTAAATTTCCGATAGAAATGCATACCGACGCCAGCTCTGGCCAGTATTGTGCCATCCTTTTACACCGCATAAACTCTAAGCCCCATGTGGTTGAATACTTTAGCAGAGCAACTAGCCGCAGTGAGTTAGTTATACATCATATAAATTGGAACGTTGGCTGTCGTAAATGCTGTAAAACATGCAGTTAGCATGGGAGAAAATTTTGATTTTTTCTGACACAATGAACTGATTGAATAAAATCTTCTGGAAATAAAGTCGAGTTATCACCTAGGATTTATCGTTGGTGGGAGTTTCTACAAACATTTGAATTCGAAATTGAATACAGGGAAGGTTAACGTATGGCACACGTGGACTTTTTATCTAGGAGCCCGGTCTGTCTAAATAATAAGTACCAAACAAAATATAATAAAAGCCAATTGACTTAACAAAAATATCGGAGAATTGGATACTTGTGGAACAACCAAAGGATCCAGAACTATCAGAAATCTTAACCAAGTTGAATGACGATTTACCCTTAGCATTAGTTGCCACTTATGAAATTAGATCAAATGTCTTGTATATAATTCAGAGGAATTCAAGAACTCGTTGTTTACCTGTAGTACCTCGTACTTTTCGCTGGTCAGTTATAAATCAGGTACATGAGGTAATTTAGATTGGGAGAAAACACTGGATAAGGTGTACGATGATTACTGGTTTTCGGGTAGGGAAAAATATGTTCGAAGAGTTGTGGAGAACTGCATTACACGTAGAGTTTCTAAGGGTATATCAGGAAAACCTCTAATGGATTTACACCCAATTCCAAAAATAGGCATTCCTTGGCACACTGTTCTCATCGATATATTGAGGAAAATTGAGCCGAAAAAGTGATCGTAAAGAATATATAATTGTACAAATCGACCCTTTTACAATATACGTTTATCTATTTCACACCTTTACTTGGATGCCAATGAAATCTTCTTCGCCCTTTTTGGCGTGCCAACACGTTTAATTGGATGCACTGGGAGACACACAGACCGATACGTTTTAAAGCCTACACAGAACAATAGGCTTTACAAATACCCACACGAAAGTTTGCGAAAGTTGCCGGATGTACAAATTCCAAAAGAGCTTGATGTAAATTATAAAGAACAAAGTCAGATGTAAAAGACTGTTGAAAAGAAAGTGTTCGTGATGTCATCTGATTGACGATGGCCGATAGTTGCTTAAGAGACGTGTTTGATGAATTTGTATAGTCATGAGATTGACTTTCGATTGACGAGAGTTGCTTTAGAAATGAGTATGATGGATTCGCGAAGCCAAGTGATAGGCGATGGACAAGTAATGTGTTTAATGAATTCGTTTAGCCAAAAGTAGGGCGATGGACGAGAAACGTAGTTGATGAATTCGTGAAGCCAAAAGTTGGATGATGGACGAGAAATGTAGTTGATGAATTCGGGGAGCCAATCTACGGGCGATGTACGAGAAATGTGGTTGATGAATTTGTGAAGTCATTTTTGGGACAATTTCATTTGTATGAAAATGTGTGAAGCCAATGTGCTTGGGGAAGAATTTAAAAGTTGCTAGTAAAAGTCTAGTTATGTATTTTGATTTATTTATTTATTCATTTATTCGCCAACGGAGTACCTTAACTGGCTACTATAAACTTAAGATTAAAGCTTAATTACTATTAAATAATTCAAAATGGAGCATCAATAATTTCTTTATAGTGTTCCTATTGGAGGTGGGGTCTAGAGGCATGTTGGAGTTAATTTTATTTATGAGAATTAAAGCTCTAACTATAGGCTCATTTAGTGCATAATTCGTTCTGCAGGTAGGAGTAGCAAAGAGCTCATGGTTCCTCAGGCACCTACCGGGGACACAAAAGCTTATACGACTCAACAGGACAGGACAATCAATTTTACCCGAAATCAGATCAAAGACAAACAAAATAGACGCTATGTGCCTCCCATCACACAGTGACTACAGATGTACAAGACGACATTTAGTAGGATAGGAAGGAAGAGGGTCAAGGAAATTGAGGGACGAGAGGGCAAACGAAAGGATTTTTTTTTTGACACGTGTGACGCGTGCCGCGCACAAATGTGTAAATAAAATTAAGCGAATGAAGTTTGTAAATAAAGAGAAAATAATGAAGCCAATTTGAATTTGAATCAAATGCGCGCGCGCCGAGAAAGGGCCACACTAACGGCCAGGGTCGCACTGGAAAAGAAGAGGATCGCGGCGGGCACACTAAAACTCGCCAGCCCCTATATAAGGCGAGCCGCTAGCCGTAGGAAATCACTTAGCGGCCGACAGCGATCGGGAGCGGTAAGCCTCTAGTAGCACACTCCTAATAGTCAGCAGCCAGTCACTTTTTTAGGCGACCAGAATCCGAGGATTTGGGTTGCCACATAAATTGTCGAAGGACCTGCGAGTCGCGACATAGAATTCGGCCCGCCGAATTCTCTCTCTCTCTGAAGACTTACGAGTCCGCCCGCCCTCTCTCTCTGAAGACTTAAGAGTCCGCCCGCCCTCTCTCTCTGAAGACTTACGAGTCCGCCCACTCTCTCCCGCAAACCGAAAACTTTCGAGTCCACCGCGAATTCTCTCTGAAGACTTACGAGTCCGCCCACTCTCTCCCGCAAACCGAACACTTTCGAGTCCACCTCGAATTCCCTCTGAAGACTTACGAGTCCGCCCGCTCTCTCCCGCAAACCGAAGACTTTCGAGTCCACCGCGAATTCTCTCTGAAGAATTATGAGTCCGCTATCTCTCTCCTGCGACTGAAGACTTCCGAGTCCACCGCAACTACTCTCTGAAGATTTCCGAGTCCCCACCTTCTCTCTTCTCTTTTCTCCGCAGGCTCCCGGGCCCATCACCCTCCGAACTAACCTGTCGGGCGTTCCGAAGCGCCGACGTACCCATCGCCCCGAGCTGACCTGTCGGGAGTTCCGAAGCGTCGACGTATTCCGGGCCAAACTGACCTTCGGGGCGTTCCAAAGTACAGAAGACCATGCTGCAGCGAACCCGAGATCCAGATCATCAACTCTGTACCACGAGCATTGAATAAACGGAGAAACCTGTGTATGTGGGTTATTGTCAGCTATATGACCTGACACTTATTGCTACTGTGTATGTAGGTTATTGTCAGCTATATGACCTGACACTTATTGCTCTCTTTCGCTTTCCTCATGTCCGCCAGCTATGCATATTCGCTTGACCTGGTAACTGATACTTTATTTACGACAAATGCATGTTGCTGCGACTGAAGAATTATTATGTAGAATTCTAAATGTTATTGCTTATGAATAAACGCTGCCGTGACTGAACAGGAACTTTGCATCAAAAAGAACACCCAAGTCAAGTGCTTCAGTTTTCAAGCTCAGCATACTCGAATGTATCGAGTAGCGAAAGACGGAATTGCTAAGCCGCTTATTATATTTAACTGCAAAACATTTACCGAGGATTAGTGGCAGCTTGTTGAGCCAGCACCAACCACCGACCCTATACAGGTCATTCTGAAGCTGTTAGCAATCAACAATCGATCTAACCGATTTGAAAATTTTTAGATCGTCAGCCAACAATAGGTATTCCGCATTCTTAAGGCAAGAACCAATATCATTGATGAAAAGAATAAAGAGAAAAGGGCTCAAGGCACTCCCTTGCGGAAGCCCAGAAGTCGCCATATAGGGATGCGAGAATTGGTCATTACAACCAACTCTATTTATGCGGCCATTAAGTTAGGACGAACCCAGCTAAGCATATATGAGTGGAAGCCCATTTTCTCAAGTTTGTCAAAAGCAAAATTAATATGCACCACATCTTCCTGGCAACGGATCTCAAAGGCTGTAGTACAATAATTATAAAGTACTGCTAGGTTCGTGGAAGTCGATCTTCCCGGCATAAAACTATGTTGTTTCTGGCTATTATGCCTACTCAAGAGATAAGCCAACTGCTTCGCAACTACTCGCTCAAACATCTTGGATAAATTGCTAAGCTTAGCATGGGAGTGACTAGCGCCAGCTTCCATCTCTAAACAAACACCCCTTCGGAGAGAGATTTGTTAAATATTAATTTTAGTGCTCAGCTAGAGCACCAATACAATTTTTCAAAAGAAAAGGTGAGAGGCCATCACTATCAAACTTTTCGGAATCGTTAAAACACTCCGCTGCGAAGTGACAGTCCGACTCAGAGACCTGCAAGCACCCAATATTAATGTTTGAGGTCACGGAACTAAGCAATGCAACATCATAGCAAGGAGAGGTTGGCTCAAAGTTTGTCTCAAATTCTGCTATTAAAGTGTTTAGCCTCTGATAGTCAGCCTTTCGGAAACAGCGGACTCTGTTTAAACTGCTATCAGGTGTAGTAGCTAAGACTGTCGCAGTGTCGATAGTCACATCGAAAGTTGGATGATAAGGATCTTCAGGTTGAGTCATTGGAGGAACTCTAATAAGGTTTACGCCTGCAGGATCGGAGACAAAGCATAGATCCAGTAAGTGGTTTATGGAATTAAAGATATGGTTAACTTGATATAATGATAAATCAAGCAAGCCATTTATGAGGTCATGCTGTGCCGCAGTTTGAAGGACGTTAGACAGACCATCAAAAGACCAGTGAGCTCCGGGTATGTTGAAGTCACCCAAAGCCACTCGGTCGTCTCGATTCATTCATCTCTCAAAAAAAAAACGGAATCTAAATTTTTTCGAAGAAAAATTCTAAAGCACAAAATTTCTCCTAAAAATTTTTCAAACAGGAAAAATAAATAATAATAATAATTTGTTTCGTGAAGCTGCATTCCTTAAGGCTCAGTGGCTTGGCTTTCTGCTATGCAGGAGCCACCCACAGGTTTCACGATAAAAAAATGAAGAAAATTCATGAAATGGTGTTATCTAGTGATATTTCCAGATCGTCGACTCCAGCTCCAGCTCTAAGCGGCAGTGAACGACCATCATCTCCCAGGAAGTTGAGAGAGCACGTCGGTATACTACTGAATGCTGGTGATAAAGCTAAGAGTAAGTCTATCCTGAGCAATAGTTACTCGCTCTGCAGCAAGGAGGTAATCAAACCAAGCGCGGTACAAAACATGGATGCTGAAAAATCTGCGGCACTTCCCCAATGGGCGTCGATGGTTCAAATTGATTCGGAGCAACCGTCAACCTCCCGACAAGCAAGGGAACGGCAATTTCAGCTCGTTCAGGCCAACAAGGGACTGGCGGGTAAGACTAATTCTGACGGAAAAAACCTGATCTCCAGCAAAGCGTTGAGTAAGTTAAGCTCGGCACAAAATTTGGACGCCACTTCCACAATGGAGAGGAGCCGCTCCTGAGGAACTCTTTCAAAATCCCCAGCCGAGATGGCAGACCGTCCAGAAGAGGTCGTCTAGTAAGAGGCGTGCCCCTGTTGTGGACGCAATGTGTACAAAGGCCAAAACCAGCAAACCGTATAATACAAATAGGTTTGCTGCCCTTGATATGGATGTTCTGCCGCAAAATATGGATGTTGTGGAAGATGTTGAGGAGAGGGCTGCTGTCTCCCAGCTGGCAGCTAACCCGGCTCCTATCGCTCTGGCCAAGCCAAGGCCGATCACAGTGCCAAATGTTAACAACGTGGAGGCGATGGAGAATGAGCTCCTCCAGGTGGTCGAAGATGATGGCTTCGAGCTTCGCATTGTTCGTTCAGGTGACCTACGTATTTATTCTAAGGATTCCTCTACTCACCGTATCATAACGAGGTTTTTGACAGAAAAGAATGTTATTTATACTCATTTCTGTCTTAAGGAGGACAGGCCGTTCAGGATGGTTATCAAGAATTTGTCCAGGACCACGCCGAGGAACTTTATTATGGATGAGTTCTCCAAGTTGGGGCATACGATAGTTAATTTGTATAACCCCCCGAACCGTGCCCGGCGCCAAGGGAGTCAGGGTGTAGTCACGGAGAAGGCCAGACAAAATGTCTTGTTCGTTGATCTCAAACATGCTGTAAACAACAGGGAGGCTCTGTTGATATCTAAGTTGGGTAGGCACCGAGTAACGGTGGAGCCCAAAAAGGACTCAAATAGACTTAAGCAATGTTTTAGGTGTTTTGGCATCCATCACACAAAGAACTATTGTTTCAAGCCGCCTGTTTGCGGTAGATGTGCGGAGGATCATTGGACGGGATCGGAGAACTGCAGGGCTTTAGTTGCAGCTGACCTCTGTGAAGCCAATGTGCTTGGGGAAGAATTTAAAAGTTGCTAGTAAAAGTCTAGTTATGTATATTTATTTATTTATTTATTCATTTATTCGCCAACGGAGTACCTTAACTGGCTACTATAAACTTAAGATTAAAGCTTAATTACTATTAAATAATTCAAAATGGAGCATCAATAATTTCTTTATAGTGTTCCTATTGGAGGTGGGGTCTAGAGGCATGTTGGAGTTAATTTTATTTATGAGAATTAAAGCTCTAACTATAGGCTCATTTAGTGCATAATTCGTTCTGCAGGTAGGAGTAGCAAAGAGCTCATGGTTCCTCAGGCACCTACCGGGGACACAAAAGCTTATACGACTCAACAGGACAGGACAATCAATTTTACCCGAAATCAGATCAAAGACAAACAAAATAGACGCTATGTGCCTCCCATCACACAGTGACTACAGATGTACAAGACGACATTTAGTAGGATAGGAAGGAAGAGGGTCAAGGAAATTGAGGGACGAGAGGGCAAACGAAAGGATTTTTTTTTTGACACGTGTGACGCGTGCCGCGCACAAATGTGTAAATAAAATTAAGCGAATGAAGTTTGTAAATAAAGAGAAAATAATGAAGCCAATTTGAATTTGAATCAAATGCGCGCGCGCCGAGAAAGGGCCACACTAACGGCCAGGGTCGCACTGGAAAAGAAGAGGATCGCGGCGGGCACACTAAAACTCGCCAGCCCCTATATAAGGCGAGCCGCTAGCCGTAGGAAATCACTTAGCGGCCGACAGCGATCGGGAGCGGTAAGCCTCTAGTAGCACACTCCTAATAGTCAGCAGCCAGTCACTTTTTTAGGCGACCAGAATCCGAGGATTTGGGTTGCCACATAAATTGTCGAAGGACCTGCGAGTCGCGACATAGAATTCGGCCCGCCGAATTCTCTCTCTCTCTGAAGACTTACGAGTCCGCCCGCCCTCTCTCTCTGAAGACTTAAGAGTCCGCCCGCCCTCTCTCTCTGAAGACTTACGAGTCCGCCCACTCTCTCCCGCAAACCGAAAACTTTCGAGTCCACCGCGAATTCTCTCTGAAGACTTACGAGTCCGCCCACTCTCTCCCGCAAACCGAACACTTTCGAGTCCACCTCGAATTCTCTCTGAAGACTTACGAGTCCGCCCGCTCTCTCCCGCAAACCGAAGACTTTCGAGTCAACCGCGAATTCTCTCTGAAGAATTATGAGTCCGCTATCTCTCTCCTGCGACTGAAGACTTCCGAGTCCAACGCAACTACTCTCTGAAGATTTCCGAGTCCCCACCTTCTCTCTTCTCTTTTCTCCGCAGGCTCCCGGGCCCATCACCCTCCGAACTAACCTGTCGGGCGTTCCGAAGCGCCGACGTACCCATCGCCCCGAGCTGACCTGTCGGGAGTTCCGAAGCGTCGACGTATTCCGGGCCAAACTGACCTTCGGGGCGTTCCAAAGTACAGAAGACCATGCTGCAGCGAACCCGAGATCCAGATCATCAACTCTGTACCACGAGCATTGAATAAACGGAGAAACCTGTGTATGTGGGTTATTGTCAGCTATATGACCTGACACTTATTGCTACTGTGTATGTAGGTTATTGTCAGCTATATGACCTGACACTTATTGCTCTCTTTCGCTTTCCTCATGTCCGCCAGCTATGCATATTCGCTTGACCTGGTAACTGATACTTTATTTACGACAAATGCATGTTGCTGCGACTGAAGAATTATTATGTAGAATTCTAAATGTTATTGCTTATGAATAAACGCTGCCGTGACTGAACAGGAACTTTGCATCAAAAAGAACACCCAAGTCAAGTGCTTCAGTTTTCAAGCTCAGCATACTCGAATGTATCGAGTAGCGAAAGACGGAATTGCTAAGCCGCTTATTATATTTAACTGCAAAACATTTACCGAGGATTAGTGGCAGCTTGTTGAGCCAGCACCAACCACCGACCCTATACAGGTCATTCTGAAGCTGTTAGCAATCAACAATCGATCTAACCGATTTGAAAATTTTTAGATCGTCAGCCAACAATAGGTATTCCGCATTCTTAAGGCAAGAACCAATATCATTGATGAAAAGAATAAAGAGAAAAGGGCTCAAGGCACTCCCTTGCGGAAGCCCAGAAGTCGCCATATAGGGATGCGAGAATTGGTCATTACAACCAACTCTATTTATGCGGCCATTAAGGTAGGACGAACCCAGCTAAGCATAGATGAGTGGAAGCCCATTTTCTCAAGTTTGTCAAAAGCAAAATCAATATACACCACATCTTCCTGGCAACGGATCTCAAAGGCTGTAGTACAATAATTATAAAGTACTGCTAGGTTCGTGGAAGTCGATCTTCCCGGCATAAAACTATGTTGTTTCTGGCTATTATGCCTACTCAAGAGATAAGCCAACTGCTTCGCAACTACTCGCTCAAACATCTTGGATAAATTGCTAAGCTTAGCATGGGAGTGACTAGCGCCAGCTTCCATCTCTGAACAAACACCCCTTCGGAGAGAGATTTGTTAAATATTAATTTTAGTGCTCAGCTAGAGCACCAATACAATTTTTCAAAAGAAAAGGTGAGAGGCCATCACTATCAAACTTTTCGGAATCGTTAAAACACTCCGCTGCGAAGTGACAGTCCGACTCAGAGACCTGCAAGCACCCAATATTAATGTTTGAGGTCACGGAACTAAGCAATGCAACATCATAGCAAGGAGAGGTTGGCTCAAAGTTTGTCTCAAATTCTGCTATTAAAGTGTTTAGCCTCTGATAGTCAGCCTTTCGGAAACAGCGGACTCTGTTTAAACTGCTATCAGGTGTAGTAGCTAAGACTGTCGCAGTGTCGATAGTCACATCGAAAGTTGGATGATAAGGATCTTCAGGTTGAGTCATTGGAGGAACTCTAATAAGGTTTACGCCTGCAGGATCGGAGACAAAGCATAGATCCAGTAAGTGGTTTATGGAATTAAAGATATGGTTAACTTGATATAATGATAAATCAAGCAAGCCATTTATGAGGTCATGCTGTGCCGCAGTTTGAAGGACGTTAGACAGACCATCAAAAGACCAGTGAGCTCCGGGTATGTTGAAGTCACCCAAAGCCACTCGGTCGTCTCGATTCATTCATCTCTCAAAAAAAAAAACGGAATCTAAATTTTTTCGAAGAAAAATTCTAAAGCACAAAATTTCTCCTAAAAATTTTTCAAACAGGAAAAATAAATAATAATAATAATTTGTTTCGTTAAGCTGCATTCCTTAAGGCTCAGTGGCTTGGCTTTCTGCTATGCAGGAGCCACCCACAGGTTTCACGATAAAAAAATGAAGAAAATTCATGAAATGGTGTTATCTAGTGATATTTCCAGATCGTCGACTCCAGCTCCAGCTCTAAGCGGCAGTGAACGACCATCATCTCCCAGGAAGTTGAGAGAGCACGTCGGTATACTACTGAATGCTGGTGATAAAGCTAAGAGTAAGTCTATCCTGAGCAATAGTTACTCGCTCTGCAGCAAGGAGGTAATCAAACCAAGCGCGGTACAAAACATGGATGCTCCAAAATCTGCGGCACTTCCCCAATGGGCGTCGATGGTTCAAATTGATTCGGAGCAACCGTCAACCTCCCGACAAGCAAGGGAACGGCAATTTCAGCTCGTTCAGGCCAACAAGGGACTGGCGGGTAAGACTAATTCTGACGGAAAAAACCTGATCTCCAGCAAAGCGTTGAGTAAGTTAAGCTCGGCACAAAATTTGGACGCCACTTCCACAATGGAGAGGAGCCGCTCCTGAGGAACTCTTTCAAAATCCCCAGCCGAGATGGCAGACCGTCCAGAAGAGGTCGTCTAGTAAGAGGCGTGCCCCTGTTGTGGACGCAATGTGTACAAAGGCCAAAACCAGCAAACCGTATAATACAAATAGGTTTGCTGCCCTTGATATGGATGTTCTGCCGCAAAATATGGATGTTGTGGAAGATGTTGAGGAGAGGGCTGCTGTCTCCCAGCTGGCAGCTAACCCGGCTCCTATCGCTCTGGCCAAGCCAAGGCCGATCACAGTGCCAAATGTTAACAACGTGGAGGCGATGAAGAATGAGCTCCTCCAGGTGGTCGAAGATGATGGCTTCGAGCTTCGCATTGTTCGTTCAGGTGACCTACGTATTTATTCTAAGGATTCCTCTACTCACCGTATCATAACGAGGTTTTTGACAGAAAAGAATGTTATTTATACTCATTTCTGTCTTAAGGAGGACAGGCCGTTCAGGATGGTTATCAAGAATTTGTCCAGGACCACGCCGAGGAACTTTATTATGGATGAGTTCTCCAAGTTGGGGCATACGATAGTTAATTTGTATAACCCCCCGAACCGTGCCCGGCGCCAAGGGAGTCAGGGTGTAGTCACGGAGAAGGCCAGACAAAATGTCTTGTTCGTTGATCTCAAACATGCTGTAAACAACAGGGAGGCTCTGTTGATATCTAAGTTGGGTAGGCACCGAGTAACGGTGGAGCCCAAAAAGGACTCAAATAGACTTAAGCAATGTTTTAGGTGTTTTGGCATCCATCACACAAAGAACTATTGTTTCAAGCCGCCTGTTTGCGGTAGATGTGCGGAGGATCATTGGACGGGATCGGAGAACTGCAGGGCTTTAGTTGCAGCTGACCTCTGCTGTGCCAATTATGGTGACAATCATGCTGAATATGATAAAAAATGCCGCATTTATGCACTAAAGCTTTAGGGTGTTCTCCCTAAGGTGAAGCAGCAGCCTCATAATTCTACAAGGTCTGCCTATAATGGGCAGTCTACGGTGCCCTCGGCTATGCTGCAGTCTGGGGTTTCTTATGCCAGTAGGACAAGAGCGCAGCAGTTCCAGCCTACTTCAAATCTGAGAGTAAGAGACAATCCTCCTAGATTTAAGCAGGCAGCCTATGACTTGCACGATGATTTCCCGTTGCTAGGAAGCCGTGGTAGGGCTAGCAATGCCCAGCAGCCTCCCAACGCTGTCCCTGATTGGGATATGACAAGGGTAGTGACTATGCTTCTTTACCTAAAGAACTCCGTGGAACAACTGGCCGCCTCCTTAACCACGATCTCGCTGGTGGTGCGAGATTTACAAGCTGGAAGGAATATCGCTCATGGGAATCATTAAGGTGGGCATATGGAATGCCAGAAGTCTCCTTGCCAATCGGGAGGAGCTTCTGGTGTACCTCTCTGGGCACAGCATTGATATAATGCTGGTGTCTGAGACCCACCTTAAGCACGGAGAGTAAATAAGCTTTCCAGGATACAGTTTACACGGGGCGGACTTCCCGGGTGCGATTTCTAGGGGCGGAGCAGCTACTCTAGTTAAGCACGGCCTGACTTGTTACCAGCAAAGCCCGATACGATTGGGACTGCTACAGATGGCGAGAATTGTGCTCAGCACTGTCATGGGTGAACTAGATGTGGCTGCGGTTTACTTGCCGCCTCGTCCTGCCTGGACATGTGATGGCTTTGAGGCCATGCTAAACATTTGTGGAGACAAAGCCATTATCGGAGTTGATTTTAATGCTAAGCATCGTGTCAGAGCGGATAAGAGAGGAGCTGCTCTGGACAACTTGGGAGCGGATGTGTTGGCCACAGGAAGACCCACCTGTTTCCCCTGTAATGGCGGAACTCCCTCTGTTTTGGATTTCGCACTCTTGAAAGGTATTCAAGTTCGTAGGTTGACTATTGAAGACTCCTTTGAGCTCAGCTCGGATCACATACCGCTTATTGTTAGTCTCCACCCCCCAGGAAGCTTCACTGTGCCTAGGAAGCTGCTCCTGCCCACTGGATCCGACATCAGATCTTTCCAGAGGACGCTGGATGACTCCATTCACCTCAATATGGAGATATGCACTGCGGAAGATCTGGATGATGCTGCACTTCTGCTGGAGGCTAAAATCTGGGAAGCATCAGAGCAAGCGGCGCCTCCCTCAGGTATTCACCCCAGGAGAGCCTGCTCTCCACTACCACCGGAAGTTAGTGCTCTTCTGGCGGCTTCGGAGGGAGTATGGCAGAACCCATGACCCAAGGACTTTGCGTATCTTCCGCAGGCTGGGAAATCGAGTCCGGAAGTTGCTCAACCAACTGAGGGGGGAGTTGTTGGACAAGGAGCTGGAGGAGGCGACTCCAGATAAGGATTCCGACTTCGCGCTGTGAAGAATTGTGGGCAGAATTAAGAGGCAAGCCACCCCCAAATACCCGGTAAAGAAAGCGGATGGGACTTGGGCCAAGTCTCCGCTTGAACGTGCCGAGGCGTTTGCCGAGAGTTTAGAGGAGCGGTTCACTCCATTCGAAACTGCGTCGAAAAGGTTCATGCAGCACTAGAGGAACCTCACCAGATGACGCCTCCTATGCCCTCAATCCGGCTGCCTGAAGTCCAGGCCAAGATAAGGAAGCTGAAGCACCGGAAGTCGCCAGGAGCGGATGGCATTTCCAGCCGAGTAGCAAAACTCCTTCCGGAGAAGGCTCTCCTTTTCTTGGTCCTGCTGTTCAACGTTGCACTCAGGCTGGGACATTTCCCGAAAAGCTGGAAGCATGCAAATGTTGTAATGATACACAAAAAGGGCAAGGACTCGAAGGATGTGGGCAATTATAGGCCGATTAGCCTCGTGCCGACCTTTGCTAAGGTCTATGAAAGGTGCATTCTGGAAAGATTGCAAAGGATACCAGAAGTCACACAAGCGATCCCTAGGCACCAATTCGGCTTTCTCAAAGGACATGGCACCCCCGAGCAACTTCACCGTGTAGTGGACTTCGTCGTGGATGGATTTCAAAGAAGGCAATATACGGTGGCTGCCTTCCTGGACATCCAGAAGGCTTTTGATAGGGTCTGGCACCAAGGGCTCCTATCGAAGGTCAAGGAACTTCTGCCTCCTCAACTGTTCGAGTTAGTCAGAAGCTACCTCAGCGATCGAACCTTCCAAGTGGTGCAGGATGAAGTAGCCTCAACTACCAGGAGGATAGCTGCCGGAGTTCCACAAGGTAGTGTACTAGGCCCTACACTATATAACTTGTTTGCGCACGATGCCCCACTTCATCTGAGCTCAAGAAGCGTGTGTGTAGCGACATATGCAGACGACACTGCAATCCTTGCAAGGTCCAGCTGCGTCTACAGTGCCACGGACAAACTTCAGATACTTCTGAAGAGGTTTGAGAACTGGGCCTGTAGATGGAATGTGGCCATCAACACAGACAAGTGTGCGGTGGTCACATTCGCCTTGAGGAGAGACACATGTCCAGGGGTCTTTCTTCATGGTCAGCTGTTGCCGCAACGCGAGGAGCACACATACCTGGGACTGGTCCTGGACTAAAGGCGTTCGCGTCGCACATCAAAAAGACAAGGGCCAAGTTGGAAAACACTGCCAGGCGTCTAAGCCGGCTAACTTGCCCGAAGTCGAAGCTGAGTATGAGGTGCAAGACTCGCCTTTACCAGTCCCTGCTAGCACCGATTTGGCAATATGGAATGGCAATATACAGCAGTGCGGCCAGGACGCATTTGAATCGAATTCAAGTGTTTCAGGCGAATTTTCTTAGACGTATCACTGGAGCGGAGTGGTACATAAGAAATGCCGACATACGCAGGGAATTGCAAGTCCCTGCAATCGGAGACGCCGTGAACACCTTAGCTACCAGACACAGAACCAGACTCTGGAGTCACCCAAACCCGCTGGCCAGGAGGATGGGCTGGACTAGGACCAGAAGACGCCTGAAGAGGGTCATAATCCGGGAGCTGCCAACCCGGCGTATAAACTAATTTTTAATTAACATTGTTATATATTCGCTACGTAAAATTGTTAAATAATAATAGATATGTAGCCAAATAAGTTAAGCATACAACCAAATAAACAAAAAAAAAAACAAAAAAAAAACAAAAAGCCCAAAGCCACTAATTGGTCCCTATCAGAAAGCCTATTGGAAACTGCCCGAATTGCCGAAAGGTGTTTCCAATAAATTGGTTCTTCCGAAGATAGAGGGATGTAAGAGCAGGTTACATAAATGCAACTAACTGCGAATGATAGTTTTACGCAGATAATTTCGATGTCCAAAAAGTCATTAGATACCACCCGTTCCGAGATGAGGCAGGAGTCAACGGCAATTAAAACTCCGCCACCACGCTGGAGAAGACGGTCTAATCTGTAAATAGTGTACTTACATGGAAGAATTCCGGAGCAGAGGATCTCCGGCTTCAACCAAGTTCCTGTAAATATCTGAATATAATCTAGAGAGCTTACTGCGTAAGCCTCTAGTATTCTGATAGGAAAGTAGTAGGGAAGAGGTTAGTTTTTTGGGACAGAAGGTGCTGGAGTGGACACTGAGGGTTGTGACGTCTTGGGCAGTTGAACTCCCGCAGGCCGATTTCTCTTCTTCCGTGCCTCGTACTCCTTGACTACAACGTACTCGGGCCAGAAGTCACCAGAGCAAATAGTGTCAAAGAGCTGGAATGAGACATTTATCTTAAATGACGAAATGTTTCTGGCATTCGAAAATTTGAACTTTTCCACCTTGATATTGCCAGTTTGGGTTTTGCCTTGAATATAGGCTAGAACATCTTCCGATGCGAGATCAGGGGCAAGCCTCGAAACAAATATAGTTTTCGAAGATGGGACTATATACTGGTTATAGAGAAATTTATTTAGAAATTGAAACTCACGCTTATGCTGCCTATATCTGTCCCAATCCGCAGCATTACCAAGCTCAGCAAAACGCTTATAGAATTTATTTCTAAGATTCTTGTATTTTTTTAGCCCTGCAGTGTACCAGGGTAGCCTGTAAGAACCATTTTCTTTGCACCTGTTGATGATGAGGGAAAGAGATGACAGAAAATTCTCAAAGCAGACCTAACATTAGAGATGTCATTATCAATTGAAACTAGATTGCTAGCGATATGTTAGCAAAATATGAAAAAATATCTTCCTGCTGGGGCTAACGCAATAAGCAGGTGATGAGTCCGGCTCATGTTCCGAAGCTTGAAGTACCGCCGGAGTCATCAATCCAAAATTGGGGGCTTCAGGCCGCTGCTAATCTAGCAACCCAGTGGCAGCCTTAAGCAGCGATGCGGCTCTGACCTTGAACGAGGTATCAGCAGCATCCAGGGGGCACAAACCAACCGGCCGAGGGCATAAGATAGCACTTAAGGGAGCCAAGCCGGCAGAGGGCTGCACCGACACCAGTCGATTTAGCAGAACCTTAAGAGAGTTAAGAACATCAGTTCCACCGATGCACAGCCAACCACGAAGTGAACGATCCCACGACGAGCCAGAAGCCAATGCTGCAATGCTCAGCGGACGCTGAGCTAAGCAACTCTCGAAGATGATGTTGTAGATGCGGGGTCAATGGAAGCGGGGGCGGTGGCGGCAGCATAACTGCCCAGAGCTCATCAGAGCAAGCAGCGGTCGTGCACCGCCAAAGAAATGGAAGATCCAACAATGAACCTGAGCCCGAATCTTCATTTTTTGAAAATGACATCCAGCCGCACGCTATCGTCGGTTTTGGAACCCACGGTGGCCGAACAAACTTGTTCGTCCCCCACGCTGAAAGTGGGCAGACTGAACCACGCCGCTAAACGCAGCTCGAGGTCAATGAGGGCCCCCATGTCGAAGATCTGGGTCCCTGTGTCAATACGCACTAGCGCAGTCGGCAAAACGTTGACACTATTCCGCTGCAGCAGCGACGATAGGGTTGGCGCAGCGACCGCGCCCTGCGGGGGCCCTTGACGAGAGTTGGAAAATTGCCTAGGCGCAGCTGGCGCGGCCGGAGAATCGGTGGACGGCAACCGATGAGTGGTGGACGAAGGCCGTGGAGCGTCTGAAAATGCCTGGAAGTGGCGGAAGAATGCCGAGAAGTTGCCGATGAGCGTCGGGACGTCGCCGGAAAGTGGCGGACAAAGACCGAGAGATAGCTGACGCGCTCCGCGTGCTGTCTCCTGCACTCCGTGACTTGTGCTCCTCCTTACGCGGCTGGCGCCGGTCCCGCGGCTATTCCACGATGTGCAGCAGTGAGTGGTGATCCTGACCACACGTCTTGCAGCAGTCCCCTCGCCGACACGATCCGTTGGAATGCTCGTTGGCCAAGCAGCTGGAGCAATATCAGTTAACGAGAACCGCCCGGAGCCGCTTCTCGGCACTTAGACGCAGAAAGCGGCGACACTTCTTCAATAGATGGATCCCATTGCAGATCCCAATCGGTAGGACTGTGTACCTCGAGCACATCTGCTCTCCAGTGATTGGGCATTGCGTGGACGTGGCGTCATCGCGCTGAATACGACTGGCGGAAATATGACGGAGAAACAACAAGTAAGAAAGCTACAGTAAAGTAAGCTCGACTATGAGATTACCGCTACCCACCAGCTAATACATTATTGAACATAACGGACAAATGCAAATGCAAGTGTAATATTATCACATGCATACAGAAACATATACACATGTATATATGTGTGTGAAAACGCGTGGTAATTGCATTAAAGCGGCTAATAATTATTACCATTTATTATAATTGATTCTCGAATATCTTATAAGATTCTTTTCCTATCACAATCAAGAACTGGTAAGAATATTTAGTTGGTCTAGTTGGTCAACCAAATGAGGCATGCTGCAGCAGCCGTTTGTGGCCATACAAAATTATTTCTTTAATAACTTAGACAATTTTTATCTGATCGCAACCAAATTTTCAGGAATCACACAGTTTATACATACCAAAATTCGCAACTCTAGCTTAAAATTACACTGCGTGCAAGCATAACAAATACTGTAAAAAAAAATTAGAGCTCTATCTCTTATAGTCTCTGAGATCCAGTGTTTCATACGGACAGACACACAGAAACACAGCCACACAGACACACAGACAGACAGAGGGACATGGCTAGATCGTCTCGGCAGTTGACGCTGATCAAGAATATATATACTTTATATGGTCGGAGATGCCTCCTTCTACCTGTTACATACATTTTCTGTCTACCCTATGGGTAGCGGGTATAAAAACAACGTTATTAATAATGGTGTGAACTACGATTGGGAACTACGGTCAAAGCTACGATACGGCACAAAGGACAGGAACATTGGAGCGGAAGAATGCATTGTTACTGTGAGCAGGTGGACGCTGCCATCGGAAGCAGCACGACCTTAGCCACGGGCCGCTTGGTGAGGCCTCGCGCGGTGCGGATGTCGACCACGCGGACATGGCCATCGGATCCTGGAAACACCGCATCAACCCTGCCTAATCGCCACTCACTGGACGGAAGGTTGTCCTCCTTGATGACCACCATATCCCCAACGCAGAGGTCTCCTGTAGGGGCTCGCCACTTTTTTCGCTTATGGAGCGTCTTGAGGTACTATTCCTTTTATCGCAGCCGAAATTGCTGCTGAAGAGCCTTTAGGTGTTGCCAGCGGTTAATAATGGAAGTGGTATCCCCCTTCATCTCTGGTTCAACCGTGGTCAGAAGTGGGCCTCCCATTAGAAAGTGCCCGGGTGTAAGCGCCAACAGATCAGCGGGGTCTACGAACATTGGCGCGAGCGGACGCGAATTTAGGAACGCTGCGATCCTCGCTAGGACGGTAGAAAACTCCTCAAAAGAGTATTTCCGAGTGGCTGTGGACCTGTAAAACAAGGTCTTGAAGCTCTTGACGCCTGCCTCCCACAGGCCCCCATGTGGGGGGCTCCCGGAGGAATGAAATGCCAGAGAAGTTGCTAGTGGCTATAGGAACCCGTCGCCGCCCCTTTTAGACTTTGGAGAAAATCGCGGGATAATAGGGCAGCTGCCCCCACAAAGGTCTTTCCGTTGTCCGACTGCACTTGAAGGGGGCTCCCTCTCCTTGACACGAAACGAGCGAAAGCAGCCAGAAACTTCTCGTAAGGTCCGATGAAGGCTCTAAATTGATGGCCTTCGTAGAGAAGCACACAAACACCAACACATACCCCTTTGCGATGAGACAGGCTCGTCCCGTATAGTTTTTTATTTCGAAGGGACCGGCATAACCTACACCAGTATGTGTGAAAAGGCGCGAGAAGGACATCCGTTCCTTCGGTAGCTCCCCCACGAGTTGCGTCTGCAACTTCTTCTTGTGGATGATACATACCTTGCATGAATAGATGACGGACTTGACCAAGTTCCTCACCCTTGGAATCCAGAATTTGGCCCGGACTAGGCGGATCATCAGCTAATTGCCACCGTGCAGCGTGATGCGATGCGTAAACTGGACGAGGAGTCGAGACAGATGGCAGTCGTACGGAAGGATTATAGGCCGTAACCCGGCCGCAGGCTCTCACAAGGCCTTGCAAATCTATGAATGGGTTCAGATTTTGAATCGGACTGGATGCCGGCACTGGTCGCTTTTGGCTTAAGCAGCCCATCTCAGAGAAGAAAAGTGTCTGCGCTGAGTGACGGAACTAGAAGACGTTCAGCCGACGTAATCTCATTAGCTGTCAGGTGCTGTTCGAACGGAAATTGAATCTTCCGCGCGCGCTGGATGAAGCGATAAACATAAGCAAGGACTCGCAACGCCTTGTCGAGTGTGAAGAAACGCTCAAGAATATCTTCGAGGTCTTTGCAACCAAGCAGGACCGTGCAACCACAGCTGGCTATCTGCACGGTCTTGAAGAGCTATACTCCGGCTAGCGAGATCCGCAGGGTTCTGCTCGCAGCGGACATGTGCCTACTTCTGCACGTCGGTGAACTGGATGATCTTGGTGACCCGGTTGGCCACGAAGGTTGTCCACTGACACGCTGGCTTCTGCAGCCAAGCGAGGACAATAGTCGAGTCCGTCCAACAGTATAGGGCGGCTGCGGCCCCTGGCAGCTTTTGAAGAACGGCGGTGCCATTTCAGACAACAACAAGGCCCCGCACAACTCTAGGCGCGGGAGCGACACCGTTTTGACCAGGGCCACTCGCGTCGTTGCGGTTATCGTCGACCCAACCTCGATACGGACGTCAATGGCGGCGCCGTACGCCTTCTGGGAAGCATCGCAAAACCCGTGGTGCTTTACGTTTAGGTGCGGTTGGAACGCGACCCATCGAGGAATACGAATCTGATCGAGCACGGAGTAAATCTTTAGGAAGTGAACCCATCGCCAGAACGTCATCCACGTACATAAAGTACAGGATAATTTGGCTTGCTTGCGGATACCTGGACTCTTCGTCGTCAGCGAGCTGCTGTAGGACACGGATCGCTAGGAACGGGGCACAATTGACTCCGAAGGTGACCGTTTTTAATTCATAGTCGCGGATATCCCCATCGGGGTTCCGAAACAAAATACGTTGGAACGAAGTAGGGCTTGGGGTCTACCCAAATTTGCCGATACATCTTCTCGATGTCGGCGGGAAAGACGAGCCTAAGGTATCGCCACTTTAGGATTTGAATCGTTAGGTCGGATTGCAAGACTGGGCCCGCGTAAAGAATGTCGTTTAGACTGGTCCCGTTTGCGGACGGGCTAGATGCGTTGAAGACCACCTGCACCTTGGTAGTCATGCTTTCGGGATTGAACGCATGACGGCATGATGTGGAAGGTAGTAGGTAGCGGAACTGCTTGCGGGAGAGACCTCGGTCATGTGGCCTAAGTAGATGTACTCCTGGATTACCGAGTCGTAGTGGGCCTTGTGACGAAGTCACCCGCTCGAGGAGCTATCTTTATGTAAATAATAGATTTAAGTTTTTATATAATAGGTTAGGTTAGGGTAAGCATAGGTTAACGTTGTAAATAGTAGGGAATAGAGGATAGGGAGTAGGGACGTAGGCGTTGGCCGCCACCGGCCACACGCATCGGCCACACACATCGGCCTCACACACCGGCCACACTGCCCAGAGCTCATCAGAGCAAGCAGCGGTCGTGCACCGCCAAAGAAATGGAAGATCCAACGGTGAACCTGAGCCCGAAGCAGCATAATGCAGACCCTCAGCCGCCAAGCGCAGCAACTCACGAAGAAGATGTTAAAGAAGCGGTAGCAGAGTTTGCGGGGGCTGTGGCGAAAGTATAATTGCCAACTGCCCATCCGAGAGAGCTGCGGCTGAGCTCCGTCTGCAGCGAACGACGCGCAAAAGGGACAGCTCTACCTCAGGCTGGTGTTGTTGTAGGTGCGGTGGGAGAAAGGTAGGCAATGGGTGCAGATGTAGAGGAAGGCGAGGATACCGTGAGGGCTTTGACCATAGCCCTAGCGGTAATCTAAGGCGAGGAGGGGCATAGTAGAGATAATCCAAAAGAGCATCGACACCAGCGGCGTCGATCACTGAGGGTTTTTTGGCGAATGGATAGGTGATGAAGATCTACCAGCTCCAGCCAGCTCCACAATAGTGTCTTCCTTGTTAGCCCTCTCTCTGTAGATAAATCTTTTGACATTAACCGAGCACGGCCAAAATTTGTTATTGAAGACTGCTTCGTAGTACTGCTACCCAGCTTAAAATTTACAAATTTTAGGGAAGCCAAATCCACATCTCTTTTTACCAATTTGAAGCATGAGACTGTCTTAACATCCACCTGTAGCTTGTTGGAAACATAGGTAGATATCGCATCAGGATCTGTAGCCGCACTAAACTTTCCGACATGCAAGTATTTGGTACTCTGGAGGACATGTAGATCAGTTGACGCAGGCGCAAATCCCTCGACGGTCTTGTTTTTGTTGTTAAATTTTTTTCTTCTTCTTACGATTATGAACCATAACAAAGTCACCCCCCTCAACAGAGGGGCAATAGAGGCTGCCAGCAGAGCTTGGCTTTGGGCCAACGAACTGGAGGCCGCAGCGGCATAAGATTGAGGCGCCGCCGGTTCCTCAGCGGGCCGCAGTTCACGAGGCCTGAAGGTGACATTGCTGCTCTGAAGATTCACTTCACCATATTTTGGAAAGATCTCAGTAAATTTAGAATTAAGACTCTGGAACAAACACTCCAAAGACTTCATTTTAGAATCAAGTTCATCAATCTTCAAGTGCGAATCATTCGCAACGACTCAGCCATCACACTGCCACAAGATATTGGGGTTAATTAAAAGTTTGATAGCTTCAGTGGGCAGATCGACACAAGCACTATGGTACACCCGTCGGCAGAGAGAAGCGCAGCGAACAGCCTCAGTGAGACGAAGCTGGGCTACCGAGATTTCAGTATTGCATTCGGCGCAAAACATGTCGATAAAAGCACATGCAAACGCTTTGACGGCTGACTGATTATATATATATATATAAATATATATATATATATATATATATAA
This sequence comes from Drosophila birchii, assembly GCA_035046345.1. Lineage (NCBI taxonomy): Eukaryota > Metazoa > Arthropoda > Insecta > Diptera > Drosophilidae > Drosophila > Drosophila birchii. The sequence continues at coordinate 22,366 of JAWNOA010000047.1, read as the reverse complement.
ATATAAGAAATTAACAACAATTAAAAAATTTACTAAAAAAAACTTTTTGAAATATGTATAAAAATATTGTGTAGCGGGCGCTTCTGCCGCCAAAGATAACCAGGAATCGAAGCTGGAGAAACGTTGGTGGCACCCAGGAAAATCCCACTGCGCAAACAAAGAGTGGAGTCGGGGTCGTCGTGGTAATTTCAAAGGGCACAATCGCATGTATTTTATTCCGCATGTATTTTATTCATACATTGAACTAACTTAACTAACCATAAGGGCCGCGCTCCCGACCGATAAGCCCAGCTTAACAGTACGGGAGCGGGCCCGAGTGGCTGAAAGCAAAGCGCGAGAGCGAGAGCAGCGACGGCAGACCCGAGGACCTAAGCATAAAGGGGTGAGCGCGGGTGCGCTCTTAAAGTTAGGTGAGCCAAGGCGGCACAGTGGGCCCCTCACCTTAACATCCCGCACCCCTTGCAATCTCTCGGGTTGCAATAGGTCCCACGTCGTTATGGTTGGTGTTAGGCTCCGGACACGACCCATCCAAAAACGGTGCTTTGGGCCACCGGTAGTTCGTCCTGAATCTTCATTTTTTGAAAATGACATCCAGCCGCACGCTATCGTCGGTTTTGGAACGCACGGTGGCCGAACAAACTTTTTCGTCCCCCACGCTGAAAGTGGGCAGACTGAACCACGCCGCTAAACATGCATCAATGCAGCTCGAGGTCAATGAGGGCCCCCGTGTCGAAGATCTGGGTCCCTGTGTCAATACGCACTAGCGCAGTCGGCAAAACGTTGACACTATTCCGCTGCAGCAGCGACGATAGGGTTGGCGCAGCGACCGCGTCCTGCGGGGGCCCTTGACGAGAGTTGGAAAATTGCCTAGGCGCAGCTGGCGCGGCCGGAGGATCGGTGGACGGCAACCGATGAGTGGTGGACGAAGGCCGTGGAGCGTCTGAAGATGCCTGGAAGTGGCGGAAGAATGCCGAGAAGTTGCCGATGAGCGCCGGGACGTCGCCGGCCGTGGAGCGGCTTGTGAGTGCCGGAAAGTGGCGGACAAAGACCGAGAGATAGCTGACGCGCTCCGCGTGCTGTCTCCTGCACTCCGTGACTTGTGCTCCTCCTGACGCGGCTGGCGCCGGTCCCGCGGCTATTCCACGATGTGCAGCAGTGAGTGGTGATCCTGACCACACGTCTTGCAGCAGTCCCCTCGCCGACACGATCCGTTGGAATGCTCGTTGGCCAAGCAGCTGGAGCAATATCAGTTAACGAGAACCGCCCGGAGCCGCTTCTCGGCACTTAGACGCAGAAAGCGGCGACACTTCTTCAATAGATGGATCCCATTGCAGATCCCAATCGGTAGGACTGTGTACCTCGAGCACATCTGCTCTCCAGTGATTGGGCATTGCGTGGACGTGGCGTCATCGCGCTGAATACGACTGGCGGAAATATGACGGAGAAACAACAAGTAAGAAAGCTACAGTAAAGTAAGCTCGACTATGAGATTACCGCTACCCACCAGCTAATACATTATTGAACATAACGGACAAATGCAAATGCAAGTGTAATATTATCACATGCATACAGAAACATATACACATGTATATATGTGTGTGAAAACGCGTGGTAATTGCATTAAAGCGGCTAATAATTATTACCATTTATTATAATTGATTCTCGAATATCTTATAAGATTCTTTTCCTATCACAATCAAGAACTGGTAAGAATATTTAGTTGGTCTAGTTGGTCAACCAAATGAGGCATGCTGCAGCAGCCGTTTGTGGCCATACAAAATTATTTCTTTAATAACTTAGACAATTTTTATCTGATCGCAACCAAATTTTCAGGAATCACCCAGTTTATACATACCAAAATTCGCAACTCTAGCTTAAAATTACACTGCGTGCAAGCATAACAAATACTGTAAAAAAAAAATTAGAGCTCTATCTCTTATAGTCTCTGAGATCCAGTGTTTCATACGGACAGACACACAGAAACACAGCCACACAGACACACAGACAGACAGACGGACATGGCTATATCGTCTCGGCTGTTGACGCTGATCAAGAATATATATACTTTATATGGTCGGAGATGCCTCCTTCTACCTGTTACATACATTTTCTGTCGGCACAAAGTTATAATACCCTTCTACCCTATGGGTAGCGGGTATAAAAACAACGTTATTAATAATGGTGTGAACTACGATTGGGAACTACGGTCAGAGCTACGATACGGCACAAAGGACAGGAACATTGGAGCGGAAGAATGCATTGTTACTGTGAGCAGGTGGACGCTGCCATCGGAAGCAGCACGACCTTAGCCACGGGCCGCTTGGTGAGGCCTCGCGCGGTGCGGATGTCGACCACGCGGACATGGCCATCGGATCCTGGAAACACCGCATCAACCCTGCCTAATCGCCACTCACTGGACGGAAGGTTGTCCTCCTTGATGACTACCATATCCCCAACGCAGAGGTCTCCTGTAGGGGCTCGCCACTTATTTCGCTTATGGAGCGTCTTGAGGTACTATTCCTTTTATCGCAGCCGAAATTGCTGCTGAAGAGCCTTTAGGTGTTGCCAGCGGTTAATAATGGAAGTGGTATCCCCCTTCATCTCTGGTTCAACCGTGGTCAGAAGTGGGCCTCCCATTAGAAAGTGCCCGGGTGTAAGCGCCAACAGATCAGCGGGGTCTACGAACATTGGCGCGAGCGGACGCGAATTTAGGAACGCTGCGATCCTCGCTAGGACGGTAGAAAACTCCTCAAAAGAGTATTTCCGAGTGGCTGTGGACCTGTAAAACAAGGTCTTGAAGCTCTTGACGCCTGCCTCCCACAGGCCCCCATGTGGGGGGCTCCCGGAGGAATGAAATGCCAGAGAAGTTGCTAGTGGCTATAGGAACCCGTCGCCGCCCCTTTTAGACTTTGGAGAAAATCGCGGGATAATAGGGCAGCTGCCCCCACAAAGGTCTTTCCGTTGTCCGACTGCACTTGAAGGGGGCTCCCTCTCCTTGACACGAAACGAGCGAAAGCAGCCAGAAACTTCTCGTAAGGTCCGATGAAGGCTCTAAATTGATGGCCTTCGTAGAGAAGCACACAAACACCAACACATACCCCTTTGCGATGAGACAGGCTCGTCCCGTATAGTTTTTTATTTCGAAGGGACCGGCATAATCTACACCAGTATGTGTGAAAAGGCGCGAGAAGGACATCCGTTCCTTCGGTAGCTCCCCCACGAGTTGCGTCTGCAACTTCTTCTTGTGGATGACACATACCTTGCATGAATAGATGACGGACTTGACCAAGTTCCTCACCCTTGGAATCCAGAATTTGGCCCGGACTAGGCGGATCATCAGCTGATTGCCACCGTGCAGCGTGATGCGATGCGTAAACTGGACGAGGAGTCGAGACAGATGGCAGTCGTACGGAAGGATTATAGGCCGTAACCCGGCCGCAGGCTCTCACAAGGCCTTGCAAATCTATGAATGGGTTCAGATTTTGAATCGGACTGGATGCCGGCACTGGTCGCTTTTGGCTTAAGCAGCCCATCTCAGAGAAGAAAAGTGTCTGTGCTGAGTGACGGAACTAGAAGACGTTCAGCCGACGTAATCTCATTAGCTGTCAGGTGCTGTTCGAACGGAAATTGAATCTTCCGCGCGCGCTGGATGAAGCGATAAACATAAGCAAGGACTCGCAACGCCTTGTCGAGTGTGAAGAAACGCTCAAGAATATCTTCGAGGTCTTTGCAACCAAGCAGGACCGTGCAACCACAGCTGGCTATCTGCACGGTCTTGAAGAGCTATACTCCGGCTAGCGAGATCCGCAGGGTTCTGCTCGCAGCGGACATGTGCCTACTTCTGCACGTCGGTGAACTGGATGATCTTGGTGACCCGGTTGGCCACGAAGGTTGTCCACTGACACGCTGGCTTCTGCAGCCAAGCGAGGACAATAGTCGAGTCCGTCCAACAGTATAGGGCGGCTGCGGCCCCTGGCAGCTTTTGAAGAACGGCGGTGCCATTTCAGACAACAACAAGGCCCCGCACAACTCTAGGCGCGGGAGCGACACCGTTTTGACCAGGGCCACTCGCGTCTTTGCGGTTATCGTCGACCCAACCTCGATACGGACGTCAATGGCGGCGCCGTACGCCTTCTGGGAAGCATCGCAAAACCCGTGGTGCTTTACGTTTAGGTGCGGTTGGAACGCGACCCATCAAGGAATACGAATCTGATCGAGCACGGAGTAAATCTTTAGGAAGTGAACCCATCGCCAGAACGTCATCCACGTACATAAAGTACAGGATAATTTGGCTTGCTTGCGGATACCTGGACTCTTCGTCGTCAGCGAGCTGCTGTAGGACACGGATCGCTAGGAACGGGGCACAATTGACTCCGAAGGTGACCGTTTTTAATTCATAGTCGCGGATATCCCCATCGGGGTTCCGAAACGAAAAAACGTTGGAACGAAGTAGGGCTTGGGGTCTACCCAAATTTGCCGATACATCTTCTCGATGTCGGCGTGAAAGACGAGCCTAAGGTATCGCCACTTTAGGATTTGAATCGTTAGGTCGGATTGCAAGACTGGGCCCGCGTAAAGAATGTCGTTTAGACTGGTCCCGTTTGCGGACGGGCTAGATGCGTTGAAGACCACCTGCACCTTGGTAGTCATGCTTTCGGGATTGAACGCATGACGGCATGATGTGGAAGGTAGTAGGTAGCGGAACTGCTTGCGGGAGAGACCTCGGTCATGTGGCCTAAGTAGATGTACTCCTGGATTACCGAGTCGTAGTGGGCCTTGTGACGAAGTCACCCGCTCGAGGAGCTATCTTTATGTAAATAATAGATTTAAGTTTTTATATAATAGGTTAGGTTAGGGTAAGCATAGGTTAACGTTGTAAATAGTAGGGAATAGAGGATAGGGAGTAGGGACGTAGGCGTTGGCCGCCACCGGCCACACTGCCCAGAGCTCATCAGAGCAAGCAGCGGTCGTGCACCGCCAAAGAAATGGAAGATCCAACAATGAACCTGAGCCCGAAGCAGCATAATGCAGACCCTCAGCCGCCAAGCGCAGCAACTCACGAAGAAGATGTTAAAGAAGCGGTAGCAGAGTTTGCGGGGGCTGTGGCGAAAGTATAATTGCCAACTGCCCATCCGAGAGAGCTGCGGCTGAGCTCCGTCTGCAGCGAACGACGCGCAAAAGGGACAGCTCTACCTCAGGCTGGTGTTGTTGTAGGTGCGGTGGGAGAAAGGTAGGCAATGGGTGCAGATGTAGAGGAAGGCGAGGATACCGTGAGGGCTTTGACCATAGCCCTAGCGGTAATCTAAGGCGAGGAGGGGCATAGTAGAGATAATCCAAAAGAGCATCGACACCAGCGGCGTCGATCACTGAGGGTTTTTTGGCGAATGGATAGGTGATGAAGATCTACCAGCTCCAGCCAGCTCCACAATAGTGTCTTCCTTGTTAGCCCTCTCTCTGTAGATAAATCTTTTGACATTAACCGAGCACGGCCAAAATTTGTTATTGAAGACTGCTTCGTAGTACTGCTACCCAGCTTAAAATTTACAAATTTTAGGGAAGCCAAATCCACATCTCTTTTTACCAATTTGAAGCATGAGACTGTCTTAACATCCACCTGTAGCTTGTTGGAAACATATATAGATATCGCATCAGGATCTGTAGCCGCACTAAACTTTCCGACATGCAAGTATTTGGTACTCTGGAGGACATGTAGATCAGTTGACGCAGGCGCAAATCCCTCGACGGTCTTGTTTTTGTTGTTAAATTTTTTTCTTCTTCTTACGATTATGAACCATAACAAAGTCACCCCCCTCAACAGAGGCGCAATAGAGGCTGCCAGCAGAGCTTGGCTTTGGGCCAACGAACTGGAGGCCGCAGCGGCATAAGATTGAGGCGCCGCCGGTTCCTCAGCGGGCCGCAGTTCACGAGGCCTGAAAGTGACATTGCTGCTCTGAAGATTCACTTCACCATATTTTGGAAAGATCTCAGTAAATTTAGAATTAAGACTCTGGAACAAACACTCCAAAGACTTCATTTTAGAATCAAGTTCATCAATCTTCAAGTGCGAATCATTCGCAACGACTCAGCCATCACACTGCCACAAGATATTGGGGTTAATTAAAAGTTTGATAGCTTCAGTGGGCAGATCGACACAAGCACTATGGTACACCCGTCGGCAGAGAGAAGCGCAGCGAACAGCCTCAGTGAGACGAAGCTGGGCTACCGAGATTTCAGTATTGCATTCGGCGCAAAACATGTCGATAAAAGCACATGCAAACGCTTTGACGGCTGACTGATTATATATATATATATATATATATATATATATATATATAAATATAAGAAATTAACAATAATTAAAAAATTTACTAAAAAAACTTTTTGAAATATGTATAAAAATATTGTGTAGCGGGCGCTTCTGCCGCCAAAGATAACCAGGAATCGAAGCTGGAGAAACGTTGGTGGCACCCAGGAAAATCCCACTGCGCAAACAAAGAGTGGAGTCGGGGTCGTCGTGGTAATTTCAAAGGGCACAATCGCATGTATTTTATTCCACTTCATACATTGAACTAACTTAACTAACCATAAGGGCCGCGCTCCCGACCGATAAGCCCAGCTTAACAGTACGGGAGCGGGCCCGAGTGGCTGAAAGCAAAGCGCGAGAGCGAGAGCAGCGACGGCAGACCCGAGGACCTAAGCATAAAGGGGTGAGCGCGGGTGCGCTCTTAAAGTTAGGTGAGCCAAGGCGGCACAGTGGGCCCCTCACCTTAACATCCCGCACCCCTTGCAATCTCTCGGGTTGCAATAGGTCCCACGTCGTTATGGTTGGTGTTAGGCTCCGGACACGACCCATCCAAAAACGGTGCTTTGGGCCACCGGTAGTTCGTCCTGAATCTTCATTTTTTGAAAATGACATCCAGCCGCACGCTATCGTCGGTTTTGGAACGCACGGTGGCCGAACAAACTTTTTCGTCCCCCACGCTGAAAGTGGGCAGACTGAACCACGCCGCTAAACATGCATCAATGCAGCTCGAGGTCAATGAGGGCCCCCGTGTCGAAGATCTGGGTCCCTGTGTCAATACGCACTAGCGCAGTCGGCAAAACGTTGACACTATTCCGCTGCAGCAGCGACGATAGGGTTGGCGCAGCGACCGCGTCCTGCGGGGGCCCTTGACGAGAGTTGGAAAATTGCCTAGGCGCAGCTGGCGCGGCCGGAGGATCGGTGGACGGCAACCGATGAGTGGTGGACGAAGGCCGTGGAGCGTCTGAAGATGCCTGGAAGTGGCGGAAGAATGCCGAGAAGTTGCCGATGAGCGCCGGGACGTCGCCGGCCGTGGAGCGGCTTGTGAGTGCCGGAAAGTGGCGGACAAAGACCGAGAGATAGCTGACGCGCTCCGCGTGCTGTCTCCTGCACTCCGTGACTTGTGCTCCTCCTGACGCGGCTGGCGCCGGTCCCGCGGCTATTCCACGATGTGCAGCAGTGAGTGGTGATCCTGACCACACGTCTTGCAGCAGTCCCCTCGCCGACACGATCCGTTGGAATGCTCGTTGGCCAAGCAGCTGGAGCAATATCAGTTAACGAGAACCGCCCGGAGCCGCTTCTCGGCACTTAGACGCAGAAAGCGGCGACACTTCTTCAATAGATGGATCCCATTGCAGATCCCAATCGGTAGGACTGTGTACCTCGAGCACATCTGCTCTCCAGTGATTGGGCATTGCGTGGACGTGGCGTCATCGCGCTGAATACGACTGGCGGAAATATGACGGAGAAACAACAAGTAAGAAAGCTACAGTAAAGTAAGCTCGACTATGAGATTACCGCTACCCACTAGCTAATACATTATTGAACATAACGGACAAATGCAAATGCAAGTGTAATACAATCACATGCATACAGAAACATATACACATGTATATATGTGTGTAAAAACGCGTGGTAATTGCATTAAAGCGGCTAATAATTATTACCATTTATTATAATTGATTCTCGAATATCTTATAAGATTCTTTTCCTATCACAATCAAGAACTGGTAAGAATATTTAGTTGGTCTAGTTGGTCAACCAAATGAGGCATGCTGCAGCAGCCGTTTGTGGCCATACAAAATTATTTCTTTAATAACTTAGAAAATTTTTATCTGATCGCAACCAAATTTTCAGGAATCACACAGTTTATACATACCAAAATTCGCAACTCTAGCTTAAAATTACACTGCGTGCAAGCATAACAAATACTGTAAAAAAAAAATTAGAGCTCTATCTCTTATAGTCTCTGAGATCCAGTGTTTCATACGGACAGACACACAGAAACACAGCCACACAGACACACAGACAGACAGACGGACATGGCTATATCGTCTCGGCTGTTGACGCTGATCAAGAATATATATACTTGATATGGTCGGAGATGCCTCCTTCTACCTGTTACATACATTTTCTGTCGGCACAAAGTTATAATACCCTTCTACCCTATGGGTAGCGGGTATAAAAACAACGTTATTAATAATGGTGTGAACTACGATTGGGAACTACGGTCAGAGCTACGATACGGCACAGTGGACAGGAACATTGAAGCGGAAGAATGCATTGTTACTGTGAGCAGGTGGACGCTGCCATCGGAAGCAGGACGACCTTAGCCACGGGCCGCTTGGTGAGGCCTCGCGCGGTGCGGATGTCGACCACGCGGACATGGCCATCGGATCCTGGAAACACCGCATCAACCCTGCCTAATCGCCACTCACTGGACGGAAGGTTGTCCTCCTTGATGACTACCATATCCCCAACGCAGAGGTCTCCTGTAGGGGCTCGCCACTTATTTCGCTTATGGAGCGTCTTGAGGTACTATTCCTTTTATCGCAGCCGAAATTGCTGCTGAAGAGCCTTTAGGTGTTGCCAGCGGTTAATAATGGAAGTGGTATCCCCCTTCATCTCTGGTTCAACCGTGGTCAGAAGTGGGCCTCCCATTAGAAAGTGCCCGGGTGTAAGCGCCAACAGATCAGCGGGGTCTACGAACATTGGCGCGAGCGGACGCGAATTTAGGAACGCTGCGATCCTCGCTAGGACGGTAGAAAACTCCTCAAAAGAGTATTTCCGAGTGGCTGTGGACCTGTAAAACAAGGTCTTGAAGCTCTTGACGCCTGCCTCCCACAGGCCCCCATGTGGGGGGCTCCCGGAGGAATGAAATGCCAGAGAAGTTGCTAGTGGCTATAGGAACCCGTCGCCGCCCCTTTTAGACTTTGGAGAAAATCGCGGGATAATAGGGCAGCTGCCCCCACAAAGGTCTTTCCGTTGTCCGACTGCACTTGAAGGGGGCTCCCTCTCCTTGACACGAAACGAGCGAAAGCAGCCAGAAACTTCTCGTAAGGTCCGATGAAGGCTCTAAATTGATGGCCTTCGTAGAGAAGCACACAAACACCAACACATACCCCTTTGCGATGAGACAGGCTCGTCCCGTATAGTTTTTTATTTCGAAGGGACCGGCATAATCTACACCAGTATGTGTGAAAAGGCGCGAGAAGGACATCCGTTCCTTCGGTAGCTCCCCCACGAGTTGCGTCTGCAACTTCTTCTTGTGGATGACACATACCTTGCATGAATAGATGACGGACTTGACCAAGTTCCTCACCCTTGGAATCCAGAATTTGGCCCGGACTAGGCGGATCATCAGCTGATTGCCACCGTGCAGCGTGATGCGATGCGTAAACTGGACGAGGAGTCGAGACAGATGGCAGTCGTACGGAAGGATTATAGGCCGTAACCCGGCCGCAGGCTCTCACAAGGCCTTGCAAATCTATGAATGGGTTCAGATTTTGAATCGGACTGGATGCCGGCACTGGTCGCTTTTGGCTTAAGCAGCCCATCTCAGAGAAGAAAAGTGTCTGCGCTGAGTGACGGAACTAGAAGACGTTCAGCCGACGTAATCTCATTAGCTGTCAGGTGCTGTTCGAACGGAAATTGAATCTTCCGCGCGCGCTGGATGAAGCGATAAACATAAGCAAGGACTCGCAACGCCTTGTCGAGTGTGAAGAAACGCTCAAGAATATCTTCGAGGTCTTTGCAACCAAGCAGGACCGTGCAACCACAGCTGGCTATCTGCACGGTCTTGAAGAGCTATACTCCGGCTAGCGAGATCCGCAGGGTTCTGCTCGCAGCGGACATGTGCCTACTTCTGCACGTCGGTGAACTGGATGATCTTGGTGACCCGGTTGGCCACGAAGGTTGTCCACTGACACGCTGGCTTCTGCAGCCAAGCGAGGACAATAGTCGAGTCCGTCCAACAGTATAGGGCGGCTGCGGCCCCTGGCAGCTTTTGAAGAACGGCGGTGCCATTTCAGACAACAACAAGGCCCCGCACAACTCTAGGCGCGGGAGCGACACCGTTTTGACCAGGGCCACTCGCGTCTTTGCGGTTATCGTCGACCCAACCTCGATACGGACGTCAATAGCGGCGCCGTACGCCTTCTGGGAAGCATCGCAAAACCCGTGGTGCTTTACGTTTAGGTGCGGTTGGAACGCGACCCATCGAGGAATACGAATCTGATCGAGCACGGAGTAAATCTTTAGGAAGTGAACCCATCGCCAGAACGTCATCCACGTACATAAAGTACAGGATAATTTGGCTTGCTTGCGGATACCTGGACTCTTCGTCGTCAGCGAGCTGCTGTAGGACACGGATCGCTAGGAACGGGGCACAATTGACTCCGAAGGTGACCGTTTTTAATTCATAGTCGCGGATATCCCCATCGGGGTTCCGAAACAAAATACGTTGGAACGAAGTAGGGCTTGGGGTCTACCCAAATTTGCCGATACATCTTCTCGATGTCGGCGTGAAAGACGAGCCTAAGGTATCGCCACTTTAGGATTTGAATCGTTAGGTCGGATTGCAAGACTGGGCCCGCGTAAAGAATGTCGTTTAGACTGGTCCCGTTTGCGGACGGGCTAGATGCGTTGAAGACCACCTGCACCTTGGTAGTCATGCTTTCGGGATTGAACGCATGACGGCATGATGTGGAAGGTAGTAGGTAGCGGAACTGCTTGCGGGAGAGACCTCGGTCATGTGGCCTAAGTAGATGTACTCCTGGATTACCGAGTCGTAGTGGGCCTTGTGACGAAGTCACCCGCTCGAGGAGCTATCTTTATGTAAATAATAGATTTAAGTTTGTATATAATAGGTTAGGTTAGGGTAAGCATAGGTTAACGTTGTAAATAGTAGGGAATAGAGGATAGGGAGTAGGGACGTAGGCGTTGGCCGCCACCGGCCACACGCATCGGCCACACACATCGGCCTCACACACCGGCCACACTGCCCAGAGCTCATCAGAGCAAGCAGCGGTCGTGCACCGCCAAAGAAATGGAAGATCCAACGGTGAACCTGAGCCCGAAGCAGCATAATGCAGACCCTCAGCCGCCAAGCGCAGCAACTCACGAAGAAGATGTTAAAGAAGCGGTAGCAGAGTTTGCGGGGGCTGTGGCGAAAGTATAATTGCCAACTGCCCATCCGAGAGAGCTGCGGCTGAGCTCCGTCTGCAACGAACGACGCGCAAAAGGGACAGCTCTACCTCAGGCTGGTGTTGTTGTAGGTGCGGTGGGAGAAAGGTAGGCAATGGGTGCAGATGTAGAGGAAGGCGAGGATACCGTGAGGGCTTTGACCATAGCCCTAGCGGTAATCTAAGGCGAGAAGGGGCATAGTAGAGATAATCCAAAAGAGCATCGACACCAGCGGCGTCGATCACTGAGGGTTTTTTGGCGAATGGATAGGTGATGAAGATCTACCAGCTCCAGCCAGCTCCACAATAGTGTCTTCCTTGTTAGCCCTCTCTCTGTAGATAAATCTTTTGACATTAACTGAGCACGGCCAAAATTTGTTATTGAAGACTGCTTCGTAGTACTGCTACCCAGCTTAAAATTTACAAATTTTAGGGAAGCCAAATCCACATCTCTTTTTACCAATTTGAAGCATGAGACTGTCTTAACATCCACCTGTAGCTTGTTGGAAACATAGGTAGATATCGCATCAGGATCTGTAGCCGCACTAAACTTTCCGACATGCAAGTATTTGGTACTCTGGAGGACATGTAGATCAGTTGACGCAGGCGCAAATCCCTCGACGGTCTTGTTTTTGTTGTTAAATTTTTTTCTTCTTCTTACGATTATGAACCATAACAAAGTCACCCCCCTCAACAGAGGGGCAATAGAGGCTGCCAGCAGAGCTTGGCTTTGGGCCAACGAACTGGAGGCCGCAGCGGCATAAGATTGAGGCGCCGCCGGTTCCTCAGCGGGCCGCAGTTCACGAGGCCTGAAAGTGACATTGCTGCTCTGAAGATTCACTTCACCATATTTTGGAAAGATCTCAGTAAATTTAGAATTAAGACTCTGGAACAAACACTCCAAAGACTTCATTTTAGAATCAAGTTCATCAATCTTCAAGTGCGAATCATTCGCAACGACTCAGCCATCACACTGCCACAAGATATTGGGGTTAATTAAAAGTTTGATAGCTTCAGTGGGCAGATCGACACAAGCACTATGGTACACCCGTCGGCAGAGAGAAGCGCAGCGAACAGCCTCAGTGAGACGAAGCTGGGCTACCGAGATTTCAGTATTGCATTCGGCGCAAAACATGTCGATAAAAGCACATGCAAACGCTTTGACGGCTGACTGATTATATATATATATATATATATATATATAAATATATATAAATATAAGAAATTAACAACAATTAAAAAATTTACTAAAAAAACTTTTTGAAATATGTATAAAAATATTGTGTAGCGGGCGCTTCTGCCGCCAAAGATAACCAGGAATCGAAGCTGGAGAAACGTTGGTGGCACCCAGGAAAATCCCACTGCGCAAACAAAGAGTGGAGTCGGGGTCGTCGTGGTAATTTCAAAGGGCACAATCGCATGTATTTTATTCCACTTCATACATTGAACTAACTTAACTAACCATAAGGGCCGCGCTCCCGACCGATAAGCCCAGCTTAACAGTACGGGAGCGGGCCCGAGTGGCTGAAAGCAAAGCGCGAGAGCGAGAGCAGCGACGGCAGACCCGAGGACCTAAGCATAAAGGGGTGAGCGCGGGTGCGCTTTTAAGTTAGGTGAGCCAAGGCGGCACAGTGGGCCCCTCACCTTAACATCCCGCACCCCTTGCAATCTCTCGGGTTGCAATAGGTCCCACGTCGTTATGGTTGGTGTTAGGCTCCGGACACGACCCATCCAAAAACGGTGCTTTGGGCCACCGGTAGTTCGTCCTGAATCTTCATTTTTTGAAAATGACATCCAGCCGCACGCTATCGTCGGTTTTGGAACGCACGGTGGCCGAACAAACTTTTTCGTCCCCCACGCTGAAAGTGGGCAGACTGAACCACGCCGCTAAACATGCATCAATGCAGCTCGAGGTCAATGAGGGCCCCCGTGTCGAAGATCTGGGTCCCTGTGTCAATACGCACTAGCGCAGTCGGCAAAACGTTGACACTATTCCGCTGCAGCAGCGACGATAGGGTTGGCGCAGCGACCGCGTCCTGCGGGGGCCCTTGACGAGAGTTGGAAAATTGCCTAGGCGCAGCTGGCGCGGCCGGAGGATCGGTGGACGGCAACCGATGAGTGGTGGACGAAGGCCGTGGAGCGTCTGAAGATGCCTGGAAGTGGCGGAAGAATGCCGAGAAGTTGCCGATGAGCGCCGGGACGTCGCCGGCCGTGGAGCGGCTTGTGAGTGCCGGAAAGTGGCGGACAAAGACCGAGAGATAGCTGACGCGCTCCGCGTGCTGTCTCCTGCACTCCGTGACTTGTGCTCCTCCTGACGCGGCTGGCGCCGGTCCCGCGGCTATTCCACGATGTGCAGCAGTGAGTGGTGATCCTGACCACACGTCTTGCAGCAGTCCCCTCCCCGACACGATCCGTTGGAATGCTCGTTGGCCAAGCAGCTGGAGCAATATCAGTTAACGAGAACCGCCCGGAGCCGCTTCTCGGCACTTAGACGCAGAAAGCGGCGACACTTCTTCAATAGATGGATCCCATTGCAGATCCCAATCGGTAGGACTGTGTACCTCGAGCACATCTGCTCTCCAGTGATTGGGCATTGCGTGGACGTGGCGTCATCGCGCTGAATACGACTGGCGGAAATATGACGGAGAAACAACAAGTAAGAAAGCTACAGTAAAGTAAGCTCGACTATGAGATTACCAGCTACCCACCAGCTAATACATTATTGAACATAACGGACAAATGCAAATGCAAGTGTAATATTATCACATGCATACAGAAACATATACACATGTATATATGTGTGTGAAAACGCGTGGTAATTGCATTAAAGCGGCTAATAATTATTACCATTTATTATAATTGATTCTCGAATATCTTATAAGATTCTTTTCCTATCACAATCAAGAACTGGTAAGAATATTTAGTTGGTCTAGTTGGTCAACCAAATGAGGCATGCTGCAGCAGCCGTTTGTGGCCATACAAAATTATTTCTTTAATAACTTAGACAATTTTTATCTGATCGCAACCAAATTTTCAGGAATCACACAGTTTATACATACCAAAATTCGCAACTCTAGCTTAAAATTACACTGCGTGCAAGCATAACAAATACTGTAAAAAAAAAATTAGAGCTCTATCTCTTATAGTCTCTGAGATCCAGTGTTTCATACGGACAGACACACAGAAACACAGCCACACAGACACACAGACAGACAGACGGACATGGCTAGATCGTCTCGGCTGTTGACGCTGATCAAGAATATATATACTTTATATGGTCGGAGATGCCTCCTTCTACCTGTTACATACATTTTCTGTCGGCACAAAGATATAATACCTTTCTACCCTATGGGTAGCGGGTATAAAAACAACGTTATTAATAATGGTGTGAACTACGATTGGAAACTACGGTCAGAGCTACGATACGGCACAGTGGACAGGAACATTGGAGCGGAAGAATGCATTGTTACTGTGAGCAGGTGGACGCTGCCATCGGAAGCAGCACGACCTTAGCCACGGGCCGCTTGGTGAGGCCTCGCGCGGTGCGGATGTCGACCACGCGGACATGGCCATCGGATCCTGGAAACATCGCATCAACCCTGCCTAATCGCCACTCACTGGACGGAAGGTTGTCCTCCTTGATGACCACCATATCCCCAACGCAGAGGTCTCCTGTAGGGGCTCGCCACTTATTTCGCTTATGGAGCGTCTTGAGGTACTATTCCTTTTATCGCAGCCGAAATTGCTGCTGAAGAGCCTTTAGGTGTTGCCAGCGGTTAATAATGGAAGTGGTATCCCCCTTCATCTCTGGTTCAACCGTGGTCAGAAGTGGGCCTCCCATTAGAAAGTGCCCGGGTGTAAGCGCCAACAGATCAGCGGGGTCTACGAACATTGGCGCGAGCGGACGCGAATTTAGGAACGCTGCGATCCTCGCCAGGACGGTAGAAAACTCCTCAAAAGAGTTTTTCCGAGTGGCTGTGGACCTGTAAAACAAGGTCTTGAAGCTCTTGACGCCTGCCTCCCACAGGCCCCCATGTGGGGGGCTCCCGGAGGAATGAAATGCCAGAGAAGTTGCTAGTGGCTATAGGAACCCGTCGCCGCCCCTTTTAGACTTTGGAGAAAATCGCGGGATAATAGGGCAGCTGCCCCCACAAAGGTCTTTCCGTTGTCCGACTGCACTTGAAGGGGGCTCCCTCTCCTTGACACGAAACGAGCGAAAGCAGCCAGAAACTTCTCGTAAGGTCCGATGAAGGCTCTAAATTGATGGCCTTCGTAGAGAAGCACACAAACACCAACACATACCCCTTTGCGATGGCCACAAAAGTTTTCTTTTTGAGTGAGGTTGTGTTTTTTCCGCGCTCCGCAAGTTTTCCCGACAGTGCCACTATAAAGGGAAAGCCTGCCCAGATAAAGGCATATTAGCGCATTGTGAGCCTTTTGACGTCACAGGTACTCACCGGTGGCATCTGGCTCGCCTCCAACAGGTTGGTTGGTGCTAAATTGCCCATCTGCGCGCGTGAGTTCCGGGGCCAAGGAGGGGGGGAGTCCCTAGTAGTCGCCTCTCTTCCAGCTGTCACCGCCTTTTCTTCTTTCTTCTTTCTCTCCTTATTTTCTCTCCAAATAACTTTCCCCGCTTTTTCCTGGGAAGTAAACACAGCTGGTCCGTGCCGGCGATCGCAGTGTTGCGTAGCGCAGGTGCCGGGGGCTTAACAGCCGCGCTTAACAGCACAACACCAACAGTGTTGTTAAACAGTGCGGATAAGCTTCCCGCAACGGAAAATTGTTTTCAAATTTAAATTTAAATTTACATTGAATTTAAATTTGAACAAAGCCTGCCAGGGGCAACGGCCCATTCGGGTCGAGGAAGGCTGCACAGAGGCAAGCGGGAAAAGGTCACGGGAAAAGGGGAAATCCGTGGCCATCGTGGGAGCCCTGTACGGTCCGACGATCCGGCAATGGAAGCCGTAAACCCCTTTGTGGGCAGATCTACGCTGGCGAGATCGCCCTGTCAAGAAGGGAGTGATGATAGTGAAGCAGCGGCGTTCAGGAGAAGCAGCAAGCTCCCTCGATCGCCACCTCGGGCGGAAACTCAAGAGGCTTGGCAGAGCCAGGCGCCCTGCCATGAGCCGACTCCCAAGAGGATACGGGACCCATCCAGTCCTGCCAGTCCTCAAGGAGTGAAGCCTGCCAAAAAGAGCAGGGCAGCGGATGAAACCAGCCTAGCAGATATTCTAGAGCTTGGCAAGCTGCTGCAGGAGGTGTCCGTCAGGATGATGGACAAGACCACGCGACACATCACCGTCTCGACGAGGGAGATGTTTGCCAAAATGAAGGCACTCCACTCGAGTGTCCTTGAGGCAAGCAGAGCGGCCATCCAAGGGGGCGCGGACGGGCAGGAGAGGCTGGGAGCCGCAACCCGGTGCCCCAATTGCGTCCAAGAGTCAGGTCGAGCTGAGCGCGCGGAGAGCGCGGACAAGGGGCTGCAGACAACCACCGTGTGGAGGAGGGATGCAACAGCCCAAACGGAGCCGTGGCGCAGGCGAAGCCAGCCGGATGGCCCCGTCTTGCCCGCGTCGATAGCGGCCCCACCACCGGCACGCACAGCACATCGAAAGGGCCCGAAGGCGCCGCCGAAGCCCCCCAAGAACCCTCAGCGGGACGCAAAGGAAGCTGTGGCAACTCTTGCCCCCGCCAGGGAGCCCGAGAGCACACGCCACGAGAACGCCTGGGAAGTCGTTGCCAGGAAGCCGAAAACGGCGCGTCGCGCCCGCCCGGATGCGGTCATAGTACAGGCGAAGGGCAGGTCCTACAGCGAGGTACTCGCCTTGGTGACCAGGAGGGACGACAAGCAGCTGTCAGAGCTGGGGAGTTGCGTCTCCAAGGTTCGCCGAACCAACAATGGGAACCTGCTCCTTGAGGTTGCCAAAGGCAGCGCCGAGAGTGCGGAGAGCTTAAAAGAGAGCATCGAGAAAGAGCTAGGCGACTCGGCGTCTGTGCGCGCCACAACGGAGGACGACTCAGTGGTCATCTTGGAGATCCGTGGATTGGACACGATCACAACCAAGCAGGAGGTCTGCGCTGCGATCGCGGACCAGTTCAACCTCGAGGCTGGAAGGGTTAAATGCGAGGAATGCGCCGTGGCTACGCCGAAACCCAGACGGCGGTGGTCAGCTTGCCCGTCTCCCTGGGCAAAACTGTCCTTCAGCGCGGCAAAGTCCGGATAGGCTGGACCATCTGCAGGATCAGGGAGAGAGCAGGCCCACCTAGGTGCTTCAGATGCCTGGAAACAGGGCACATTGCCGTGCACTGCAAAAGCCCAGTTGACAGGAGTGGATGCTGCTTAAAATGCGGGGAGCAGGGACACAGGGAAGCCTCTTGCACTAAGGAGGCATCATGCTTCATCTGCTCAGCAGCCGGAAGGAAAGAGACGAGGCACCAGGCCGGCGGTAGAGACTGCCCAGGCTCTACAAGCGGGAACGAGATCCAGAGGCCCAGATGCGGTTGATTCAGCTCAACCTGAATCACTGCAGAGCAGCGCAGGATCTCCTGCGGCAGACGGTGCGCGAGCTAGGCTCGGAGGTGGCAATCCTCAGCGAGCCATACAGGACTGGTAGCGGCCGTGGCTGGGTCACCGACAGCACGGGCAGAGCGGCCCTGTGGCTGTGCGGAACGGAGGCGCCGGAGATGCGCGAAGTCAGAGCAGCCGAGGGCTTCGTACGAGCCAATGTGGGTGGCATCTGGCTGTATAGCTGCTACTTGGCACCAAGTCTCACGCTCGAGGCCTTCGGCAGGATCCTGGACGAGCTGAGCTGCGACTTGCGGGGACGAAGTAAGGTGGTCGTCGGGGGCGACTTCAACGCCTGGGCCGTGGAATGGGGCTCCCCTCAAACCAACGCCAGAGGCCGAGCAGTGCTGGAGTCCATTGCCTCTTTGGACGTGGTCCTGCTGAACGAAGGATCCCGGCACACCTTTAGCAGGGCGGGACCCGGTTCTGTGATCGACCTCACGTTCGCCAGCAGCGCGCTGGCCCGCCTAGCGCAATGGAGGGTCAGCGAGGCCTATACCGCCAGCGACCACGAAGCCATCGAGTGCTCGATTGGCATCGTAGGCCACACGAGGGGCACACAGCCACAGCCTAGGAAGGCCTTCCGCCAGGACACTTTCAGACCGCTGGTCTTTGCGAGCGCCCTTGAGGGCTTCTCGGCAGATGAGTCCGATGGGGCAAACGTGCTGGCCGAAAAGCTGGCGGAGGCAGTGGAAGGCGCCTGCAGTCGAAGCATGCTCCAAAGGAAGCCGTTCCGGAAGCACCACTCGCCGGTGTTCTGGTGGAGCGAGGAGATTGCGGAGCTGCGCCGCACCGCCCTTCGCACCAGAAGACTGATGCAGCGCGCTAGAGGCACCGCACGCCTCCCCGCATGCAGTGACAGATACAAAGCGGCCAAGAGGGAGCTTAAGACCGCCATCAGCAACAGCAAAAGGGAGTGCTTCCTGAAGCTGTGCGATGCCGCCGAAGAGGACCCGTGGGGAGGAGCCTACAAGATGGTGGTGAAGAGGCTCAATGCGGGAGGCAAAGCCCCGACCGACCCGGCAACGCTGGAGGGGATTGTCAGTGTCCTGTTCCCGACGGGGCGGCAGATCGCGGACCCCCCGAGCATGGATGCAGGCGACGTCCACTGGGAGGCTGAAGTCCTCCAAGTCGGGAGGAAACTGCAGCCCAGGAAGGCACCCGGACTCGACGCGATCCCCAACAGAGCGACGAAGCTGGCACTATCGCTGCTGCCGGCGGAAGTAGCCAGCCTGTTCAACAGGTGCTTCCTGGAGGGGACGTTTCCCGACAGGTGGAAAAAGCAACGGCTGCTGCTGCTGGCCAAGCCTGGCAAGCCACCAGGAGAGGCATCTTCCTACAGGCCAATCTGCCTGCTGGACACGATAGGCAAGGTTTTCGAGAGGCTAATCGCTACTAGGCTGGGCCAGGCGATCGCAGCATCCGGTGGCCTCTCCCCGGAGCAATATGGCTTCACAAAGGGGAAGTCCACACTGGACGCCATCTCGAGGGTCGTGAGGGTGGTCGAGGATGCCATCGCAGGAGCCAGATGGAAAGGGGGGACGAAGTCCTACTGCCTGGTGGTCACTCTGGACATCAGGAACGCTTTCAACTCGGCAGACTGGGGCAGAACGCTTGAGTCCCTTAGGAACTTCAATGTTCCGGGATATCTGCTGAAGATAGCGCACAGCTATTTCAGCAACAGGGTGCTCCTCCTGGAGACTAGCATGGGTTCCAGGGCACACAAAGTCTCAGCCGGAGTCCCGCAGGGCTCCGTTCTGGGACCCCTGCTCTGGAATTCCATGTACGACGGAGTCCTACGGCTACCGATGCCAGCCAGTACCAACCTGGTGGGTTTCGCTGACGACGTGGCTATAGTGGTGGTAGCCAAGGAGCTGACCGCGGCGGAGGCTCGCGCGGATGCGGCCATACAGACCGTAGAGTCGTGGCTAGCGGTCGCAGGACTGGAGTTGGCGGCGCACAACACCGAGGCCGTGCTGATCTCGAGCCGGAAGGTCGTGGAGACGGCCAGCGTGCGGGTCGGAGGGACCGCAATCCGGTCGCAGCGGGCAATCAAATACCTGGGAGTGTTCATCGACACGCGCCTGTCGTTTAAGGAGCACTTGGAGTATGCGCACAAAAAGGAGAGTGGGACAGCAGGAGCACTGTCCAGGATGCTCCCCAATACGAGAGGGCCCAAGCAGGCGACGAGGTTGCTGCTATCAACGGTGGTAACCTCGCAGATCTTGTACGCTGCGCCGGTGTGGTCGGAAGCCGCTAAGGTGAAGACCTACATGCGGGGTGTGGAGGCGACCTACAGGCTATGCGCTGTCAGGACAGCATCAGCGTTCCAGACCATCTCGGAGGACGCGGTGCTGGTCATCGCGGGACAAGTTCCGCTTACGGAGCTGGTAAGGGAGCGGAAGGAGACAGCCGTTGCCCCGACGACCAGTGGGTCGGATCAGCCAACCAGGGCCGAGCGTAAGATAGCCGCCAGGAGGTTAAGCATTGAGAGGTGGCAGGCCAGCTGGGACTCCTCGTCCAAGGGCCGCTGGACACACGTCCTCATACCGGACATCAAGCGCTGGGTGGAACGATCCCATGGAATGGTGGACTTCTACCTAACGCAGGTGCTAAGTGGCCAAGGATGCTTCCGCCAGTACCTGAAGCGGTTCGGCCACGAGACGGAGGACTGGTGCCCAGAATGCGGCACCGGCTTAGTGGAAGACGCGCGGCACGTGATCTTCGAGTGCCGGAGGTTCGGCCTCGAACGACAGGAGCTGGAGGCGGTAGCCGGATGCGCTATCAGCGAGGAAACGCTCGTCCCGAGAATGCTGGACGACCGGATAGTGTGGGAGGCAGCAGCCACCTTCACGGCGGGGGTGATGAAGCAGCTGAGGGCCCTGGAGCGTAGGCGGAAGGAGCAGCAGGAGTAAGGGGCCCGGCGTACGCGAAGCAATGCCAGGCGGTGATACCGCGTCCACGCACCCCCTTTTCCTTCCTTTTTTTCCCTCTTTCCCTACTGTTAGTATTGTTGTTAGTATCGTAAGCGTATCTGTACTAGGAAGTAAGGGAATAAATTATGAATACAAAAAACCCCTTTGCGATGAGACAGGCTCGTCCCGTATAGTTTTTTATTTCGAAGGGACCGGCATAATCTACACCAGTATGTGTGAAAAGGCGCGAGAAGGACATCCGTTCCTTCGGTAGCTCCCCCACGAGTTGCGTCTGCAACTTCTTCTTGTGGATGACACATACCTTGCATGAATAGATGACGGACTTGACCAAGTTCCTCACCCTTAGAATCCAGAATTTGGCCCGGACTAGGCGGATCATCAGCTGATTGCCACCGTGCAGCGTGATGCGATGCGTAAACTGGACGAGGAGTCGAGACAGATGGCAGTCGTACGGAAGGATTATAGGCCGTAACCCGGCCGCAGGCTCTCACAAGGCCTTGCAAATCTATGAATGGGTTCAGATTTTGAATCGGACTGGATGCCGGCACTGGTCGCTTTTGGCTTAAGCAGCCCATCTCAGAGAAGAAAAGTGTCTGCGCTGAGTGACGGAACTAGAAGACGTTCAGCCGACGTAATCTCATTAGCTGTCAGGTGCTGTTCGAACGGAAATTGAATCTTCCGCGCGCGCTGGATGAAGCGATAAACAAGCAAGGACTCGCAACGCCTTGTCGAGTGTGAAGAAACGCTCAAGAATATCTTCGAGGTCTTTGCAACCAAGCAGGACCGTGCCACCACAGCTGACTATCTGCACGGTCTTGAAGAGCTATACGCCGGCTAGCGAGATCCGCAGGGTTCTGCTCGCAGCGGACATGTGCCTACTTCTGCACGTCGGTGAACTGGATGATCTTGGTGACCCGGTTGGCCACGAAGGTTGTCCACTGACACGCTGGCTTCTGCAGCCAAGCGAGGACAATAGTCGAGTCCGTCCAACAGTATAGGGCGGCTGCGGCCCCTGGCAGCTTTTGAAGAACGGCGGTGCCATTTCAGACAACAACAAGGCCCCGCACAACTCTAGGCGCGGGAGCGATACCGTTTTGACCAGGGCCACTCGCGTCTTTGCGGTTATCGTCGACCCAACCTCGATACGGACGTCAATGGCGGCGCCGTACGCCTTCTGGGAAGCATCGCAAAACCCGGAGTAAATCTTTAGGAAGTGAACCCATCGCCAGAACGTCATCCACGTACATAAAGTACAGGATAATTTGGCTTGCTTGCGGATACCTGGACTCTTCGTCGTCAGCGAGCTGCTGTAGGACACGGATCGCTAGGAACGGGGCACAATTGACTCCGAAGGTGACCGTTTTTAATTCATAGTCGCGGA